>LIEC01011360.1:0-35379 GCA_001925005.1 Drosera capensis
GATGAAATTCCATATGATATCAAAAAAAATTTCATGCGGTAACTGCTCAACCATGAAAAATAAGAGATGTTCTGTCGTTGTTGATTTGATTAACGTTTTATTCATCTTGTGTTGTTGTTCTTCATCCGATAGGGTGAGACGATTTTTTGAGTACATAAAATTTGGGGTGCTGAGTATGGTTTTTGTTTTGTGTGCATGAATTTTGGGCCTTGGTTCCTGGCCTTTCAAAAATGTGATGATTTATTTTTAATTTATTTATATAGATTGATTTAAGAAAAAAAAATTCTCTAAGTAATTTGGTGGGTTTTCTTTTCCTCTAATTGTCGCATGGGTTACAATATTTCATTGTTCTTTGCTGGATTACAAGTCTCTATAACGTTTAATCCCCTTCACACCCAAGTCTAGCTTAAAGATCTACAGCACGAAACCTGTTGAAAGCGATGCATACATTTGAAAAGAAAAGGCCTGACATGGCCAAAGCACTTCTCACCTTGATATGCCATCTTATTCATAGATAAAGACGACTAATCCCATCAAGGATTATATAAACTCCTCGTGAACAATAATAATAGACAAAAACAAATTCAAACTAATTATTATTATTATTTTTTGTTTATTATTTTAAATTTGGAAAACAATAAGATTTTATGTATTAATGTGAACCGATTCTACTGTTGTTCTTTTTTTACCCAATCTTTTAATCCCACGATAGTAGGGTCCAATTAATGGTCCCACGATACATGTCATGCAGACGGTTTGATGATGTTTATCAAAACCTTAAAAACGAAAGCGAAAACATCAATATTACAAACAAATTTCTTTTGAATTTCCGTTCCATTAACGAAAGCATCAAGGACCAATATCGAAAATTCAATCTCTTATTGATTTCATGTTCAAAATGTGAACCAAAAACGATAACGAACAGATGCAAATATTCTCAAAAGTTTACACCATAAGGCACAAGTATAAGAGTAAGAAAGCATGTGAAAACAAAAGTAGATAGATGCCTATTGAATAAGGTATGCATATTGTGGCTTTGAGAGGTGGCTTAGAAAAGAGGAAAGACTAGATATGACTGGTTGAATGTGAGGCGGGAATTACAGTGAAAAAGGATTTTATTTGGGGATATATGGTGGTTAGGTTATCAATGAACCTCATACAGCTATACTTGAAAGGGGGACAAGAGGGTGGTGCCAATCATTTTCATTGAATCAATGTTGTGTCTGGGCACAATCAAAGGAACCGATCTTGGCAAAAATAGTCATGACATTTCAAATTCACCATGAACGAGGGAACTTCTTGTGATGCTAATGTAGATGATGTGAATATTAAGGTTATTGTTTTCGTATTTCTTGGATACTTAGTGATGCTAATGTTTAGGCCCGGATATCTTTGAACGGTCGTTATTGCATCGTCGAGCTCTGTATTCACGCATCAAGCATCATTGGTCAACATCATCATGAGAGCATATCAAAGATATTTAACATTCAAACGGAATATAAGTTAAAACTAATGAATGAATTAGGTTTACAATCTAAACTACTACTTATAACCATTAAAGTCCAACTCATTAAACCCTCATTTCCACACATATGAAGTAAATATATTGTTGGAATTAATCCACATAAATAACTATAACCTTCATATCGAATTATTTAGAATAAATCATAAGCGGAAACGTACCTGAATCCATAAGTGCAAGTCTTTAATCCGGGTTGAAGGTATCTTCCAGTTGATACACACGTTAGGGTTTCTCTCTCTCGCGATGGGATGCTAGAAAGATGTAACGTATGTTCAACCGGGGACCATAACCTTCACATATATAGTGGTGCTTAACCCTAATCAGCCCATCATCAATTAGGATCAAGCCCGTAGGTATCTACACAATTAGGCCATATACTTCATGAGACGACATATTAGCTCACTTAATATTAATATCCGTAGGACCACTAATATTTGGATCAAATCGAAAGATAGCACATAACACACAATTAATCCGTAAATTATTCATGTATATATAATATGAGTATCTGGATACAGATACATATTGGAGTATCCAGATACATATTGGAGTACTATTATCCTACATTATTGATATAAAGACCACTCATGGTTCAAATACACCCAATAAATCACACACCGCAATTTAATCTTACAACACCAATCAAAAACACAAAAGCAAAAGGCACACTCCACACTTTCCCATGATGACCACTCCCCTTGTGATGCCTCCACTCACTCATTTCCCTTTCACTTTCCACTCTCAGTTGAGCTCTCGCCGGAGTTCACCTTTCCCTCGCCGGAATTCAACCCCAACAACCCAATTCCCCTAACACAACATTCAACAAACCCAATGACGGTTCCCTCCATCTCCACCGCCCTCCTCTTAGTAATGCTGATCCTGATCCTGGGTCAGCGCTCAGAGCAGCTGGCCCAGAAGGACGGGTCAGCATTACTATCCTTCCTCGCTCAGACCCCGCACTCCTCTCGTTTGAGGTGGAACGCGTCCGCTTCCCCATGCACATGGGCAGGCGTCACGTGTGACACCTCAGGGTCCCATGTGTACACTCTCCGTCTACCAGGGATCGGATTGATTGGCCCGATCCCAGATAGCACGATCGGGAGGCTGAGTCAGCTCCGCGTGCTCAGCCTCCGATCAAACAAACTCACTGGCCCCATCCCGTCCGACTTCTCGTTCCTCATCCATCTCCGGCACTTATACCTCCAGAACAACGACTTCTCCGGCGACCTCGCCCCGATCATGGGGCTCACCCGCCTCGTCCGGCTCGACGTTTCCGGTAATAGATTCTCCGGCGAGATACCCTCTTCGATCAATAACCTCACACGGCTCACCGGACTCTTCTTACAGAAAAACAACTTCTCCGGCGAAATTCCGACCATCGATATCAGGCTGGTCAGCTTCAATGTGTCGGAGAATCAGCTCAACGGGTCGATCCCGGAGACTCTGACGAGGTTTCCCGCGAGCTCTTTTGAGGGGAATTTGGAGCTCTGTGGACCCCCGCTGACTCCTTGCAGCAATGTTCCATCGCCGGGGGCGGCCTTGCCGGCTTCCCCTGGTCGCCGGCATCATCGGAGGCTGTCAAGGGCGGCGATCATTGGGATCGCGGTTGCGGGATTTGTGTTGCTAGTGATCGTGTTGATTTGTCTGGTGCTTTGCCTCGGTCGCCGGAAAAGGGATGATGGGTCCAAGGTCCCGAAGCCATTGGAGGCGGTGCGAGAGGTGGGGGAGCCGGGAACGTCGTCGTCGAAGGAGGAGGTGATCAACGGGGCGGCTGAC
The DNA here is from genome assembly GCA_001925005.1 of Drosera capensis. Lineage (NCBI taxonomy): Eukaryota > Viridiplantae > Streptophyta > Magnoliopsida > Caryophyllales > Droseraceae > Drosera > Drosera capensis. The sequence continues at coordinate 3,299 of LIEC01011360.1, forward strand.
GGGGAGAGGAACAGATTAGTGTTCTTGAACTCCGGCAGTGGCAATAAACGAAGGTACATGATAAAACGTTCGTTTTTAATATATGTATATTTTCCTATCAATTCTAAGACACTGCAACGTTTTGTGTTTCTTCAAGGATTGCTTAGGTGAGTGTACAACTTTATAAAGTTTTGATTAATAATATCTCATGTCATATACAGGGTCTATGGGTTTGATCTAGAGGATTTGCTAAGGGCATCAGCGGAGGTGTTAGGGAAAGGGAGCATAGGGACGAGCTATAAGGCGGTGTTGGAGGAAGGGACGACGGTGGTGGTGAAGCGGCTGAAGGAGGTGGTCGCCGAGAGGAAAGAGTTCGAGGCGGTGATGGAGCCGCTAGGGAAATGCGATCATGAGAATGTGGTTGCTCTACGGGCGTATTATTATTCCAAGGACGAGAAACTTCTCGTCCTCGATTACTTGCCTGCCGGAAGCCTGTCTGCTTTGTTGCACGGTATGTTAATCTCGATTAGTAGTGTTTATTTGCCTTGAAAGATTTGGTTTTTTTTATCTTAAGCAATGAGCAGGATGATAAATTGATGATAATGTAGTCAAAAAGAGTTTAATTCAATAATAAATCCTAAAACCTCTAATTTGATAATAGTGAAACTTTTTTTTTGGGTGCATACAAGCTTTCTGATGCGAGCCCCTCACTGTCCCCACACCATGCCTTGTCTTTGGTACTGCACAAAAGGCTAAAGCCCTCAAAGAGTACACACATCACGCATGGCCACATACACACCACTGCTTTAAAGTGTGTCCTTTTGCTTGTAAGCTCCTTGTGGAGAACAGTGATTATTTTGATTCTTTTAAAGGGGGGAAAAGCTAACGTTCACACCTGTTGGATCCCCCCGCAGAATGTTACTCCTAATAACATCTTTTATTGTTACAATATACTCCTGGAGTCCTAAACTAATCATGACATTTGATTTTTTAAATTGTATATAAAAAATTATATCATTGATACAAATTAAAATATATAATTTAAATAATTATTTTTTTTTATAAAATTATTCAAATTTCGCACCAACAAATATATATTTTTATTATAATTATTTTAGAACGAAAGTAATAAATTTATTGAAAATATTAGTCACATTGTTTCATTTAATATGAGAAAAAATAAATTTAATCTATTGAATTTTTCATCTTTTATATTTTATCCACTCAATTTTGAAAATAATATAAATTTCTCTGAATATCTATTTTCAAAAATTAAAAAAAATATAAAAATTCGAAAATTCAGAATCCCTAGATATGTGATGGGGGGGTGTACAACTTTTTATCTTCATAACCGGCAACTGGCCGATTATCCTGTAATCCAATCTCCAGGAAGCAGGGGTTCCGGCAAATCCCCCCTAGACTGGACCACCAGAGTCAAGGTATCCCTCTCCGCAGCCAAAGGGATCTCGTACCTACACGTGTCGGCGAACGTCGTCCACGGCAACATCAAAGCCTCCAACATCATCCTCCTCCGAGATTCAAACTCCGGTTCTGCAGCAGTCTGCGATTATGGTCTCAATGGGTTGTTCGGGGGTTCGAGTGTGTCGGGTCGGCTCGCGGGGTACCGGGCGCCGGAACTCGTCGACACGCGCAAGGTCAGTGTGAATGTTTGATATTGCTTTTGAATAACTTGATAATGCTTTGAGACTACGGTTAAGATGTTAATCGGTTTGGTTTGGGTTGTGTGATCAGGGAATAGGGTTTCAAAGAGAGGGAGATGTCATCGGCACTAATTAACTTCGTTACACGATAGAGTTAACGGGTTTTGGAACATTTGATGCGAATGGTTATGAACGGTTGAGTCGGAATCACAGCTTGAAAACTTGAACTCAGGAGAACAAACCGTACTAAAAGGGGTTTAATCGATTATTTTTAGTCTAGGGAAATGTCGAATACAATCTTTTTTTTTTCCAGTCATTTGGATTTAGTTGTTGTATCCAGTGATTTTTTTTTTGTTGATTTGTTGATGACTGCTACTCTATTCGAGGGATGAGGCAGACAGCCCACAAAAAGAGATTGCACGAATGTCGTAGCCTCTCTCTTCGGTTAAACACTCTTGGCTGTGTTGGATTAACGGTTTTGAAACTATTGTAACATACAAGTCTAAATAATAGTATAATTCAGTAGATTGTACAACAATAACAACAAACGAAGCCACCGAAGTTGTGCCGGCAGTATTAACGTCACAATAATTTTGCGTTGGGGGTTGTAGTAATGTGTAGTACTATCTAAAAACATGCCAAGTGGCTATTACAGGTTACATGTAAGTCCGATGTGTACAGCTTCGGCGTCCTCCTCCTAGAGCTCCTAACCGGAAAAGCACCCAACCAGGTAGCCCTCGGTGACGAGGGCATCGATCTCCCTAGATGGGTACAATCAGTTGTGAAGGAGGAATGGACAGCAGAGGTGTTCGACGTGGAGCTCATGCGCTATGATAACATAGAGGAGGAGATGGTTCAGTTACTTCAGATAGCAATGGCTTGTGTCTCTGTTGTCCCTGATCAGCGACCGGAGATGCCAGAGGTGGTGAGGATGATCGAGGAAATGGTAAGCAGAGTGGAGATTGAGGATGGACGTCAAGTGTCGTCCGATGATCCCGGGAAAGGGTCATCCAATGATCAGACCCCGCCCATGGCCAGGACTCCACCTTAGAAAATTGAGGACTCCACCTATTTTCTCTTCTTCGGTGTCATTCATTTTTTATTTTGATTGTTTCTTTTATTTGCAAATTAAGGTGGTTCTCTCTTATTGGTTTGTTGATGTGAATATATGTGGGAGGGTAGAGGGTATGGTTTTTCCTGGTTCCCTTCCGTTTTTAGTTTCTACCGATGAATCATGTTATGGTTTCAACTGGTGGTGTGTGGTTTATTATCTGATTGATTATTCTGTGCAAGGGTTTGTTTCTCTCAACGGCTTCTGGTGATTCGTGACTATCGTAACTCCAACTGTACCCGCAAGTGAGTCAGTTATATTAGGTCGCCAGAAACCGAGCGGTGTGTACTCAGCATTGCGTTGTGACTAAGAATTTCCTGCACCACAGGAATGGAAAGTGCTTGGTGTACCGGTGGTTCGATGCGAGATACTGTTAGACAATGCCGTGATTTCTCTTCCTATGTATTGTAGTCTTGCCAATTTATGTGCTTCAGCTTCCTGCTGGAGGCGTCTCTCGTCTCGTCTTTGCTGATGGAGCAGTCTCTCGTCTCGTCTTTTGCTGATGGAGTAGTTCCTCGCTTTTGAACGGTGTATGATCATGGACCAAATTCGAGTGCTGCAATGGCCCTGTGCATTCGTATCCAAATTAGGTCAGGAGCCATTGTTTATTTTCTTGGTCATGGGGTCGGAGTCCAATTCAAATAAATTACCTAACGAACAAGTCTCGGTGTAGATACATCGTACAAATAAGCAAGTAAAATAAAATGCAACCCCTTTGGTGGCTGATTAAGAAGATGTACCCCAACGGAAGGGAAAGAGCGTGGCTCGCCAACCAATCTGCAACACGATTGCCTTCACGGTTAAACATGCATAACCTTCAACTCCCAATGCTGTGCGTAGAGCCGTCGACACCAACTCAAGAGGTGAAACTGTGGATGAGACGATGAGGGATCGTGTTGAAATAGTAAGGATGCAACTAGAGAATCAGTCTGAAGAGTGATCCGTCGATAACCACAGGCCCAAGTATGCTCGAGACCGAACACAATGCTGAGTAGCTCAGCTTCCAGCGCAGAGCATGTTCCCAAATTGATCGACTGACCCTTAATCAATACACCATTCGAGTTGCATAAAACAGTGCCTGTCGCCGCTTTCCCTGGCTCCCTAAGTGATGCTCCGTCGGTATTCAGAGCGACCCAATCTTCTGGAGGTGGTTCCCAAAGTATGGCAAGCAAGTGCAAGGGCTGACTATGAGCATCCATTGTTTGAACTTGGGCACTAATCTCCTTGGCATAGTTCTGTATGAACAACACCTTGTCATCTGGTATTTGACTTTCAGCTTCAAAAATAGACGAGTTCCGTCACTTCCACAGCCACCAACAAATTGTGGCGAAAGTCGTTCGCCATTCTCCTCGCTCCCCATAAGCTGCATTCTCTTTCAGATTGTTTGTGAGCCACTCAGTCAAAGAGCAGGAAATAAAACCTGACTGGGACAAAAGCTGCCCATACCTTGCAGGCTCGCGAGCAATCCCGTAACACATGTAAGCAGTCTTCTACTACATTATCAAAAGGACGATTTGCATTAGACGCGATACCAAGTCTCACGCGTCTCTGCAGAGTCATGATTCGTTCATTAGCAACTAATCAGAGGAAGAAACGAGCTCTTTATGTTGCCGGCCTAAGACGAAAATTAAAACCGGAGCTCTCAGGTGAATCTACTGCATTTCTGATTGCTTTATATGCCTGACCCATGCGCATAAGCAAACCCGCCCTCATACCTACAATCGCAACAGCGAACTCATAACCTCCCTTCATTCCACAAAAAAATATCTTTAGTAAAACACAATCACCTCATTTCACCGCCTAATCAATCACATTAACAAGCTCAAATCATAAACCGTAATCCACAAATACAGACTCGCCACTCAAAATCCTCACCAGCTCCCACCCCCAAATCAATCCACTAAATCAACCACGACAATCAACTAGATTTACAATCTTAGATTTCAAATCCATACTAGATCAAGCGCATAAGCAAACCCGCCCTCGACGACCACAAACTTATTCTGACCATGAGGCGGATCTCCCCTCAACGCAATCTTAGAATCGCATTGCGTAATCGGGGAATCACCCCTGACCGCTGATGCGATTTTGGATCAGAATCACGACATCTAGGGTTTCTCTTCGGTGCTCGATTGGATAATAAGAGCGAAGGAGAAGAAAACCGACGAGAGTGTGTGATGAGGAGGAGTTTTGCGAGCATTATGGTCGGCGGCGACGGAGTTGTCATGAATTGGAGGAGGAGCATGGGGAAGAGAGAATGGTATTAAGGGTGAATTGAAAATGGTATGTTTGAGAAATTAGTGTATATTTTTGAAAATAATTTTGTAAAATTATAATTTTGGATTATTTATTTTAAAAAAATAGTAAATTAATTTTATCTATCCTAATATATCCATTAATTTCTCTTTTAATTATTATAAAAAATCTTATTATAATAAAATAAAATATTTTTTCATTAAAATCTATATAAATTCAACATACGTATTTTTTATGTTCCAAAATATAATAAACAGTTTAACTCAACTTGTAGATTTTTATATGTTCTGAATTTTTATTGGATTTGATGAAGAAAATATATATTTTTTTAGTGACAATGAGATGTAAATAAGATTTTGAAAATAGAATGAGAGAGATGAAGAAAGAAATGATGGATATATTATAACAAATCATGAGTTATTTGGATATTTTTATGTGAAAAGATTATTAGATATGCATATTGATTATATATTAAAACAATTTAAATAAAAAATATGATAATAATATGAATTAAAAACAGTATAAATTTTTATGTTGAGTAAACAGGTATTAATTGTAATTTGAAATCGAGGGACTATAATCCATTTTAATCCCTAGTTCAGTGCTCAAATTACGATGTCAGAGTTTCTCAAGCGATTTTACGTAAGTTCGTTCTGGAAGCTTACATGAAATGGGCCGGGAATCTTAATTTTACAACTCCGCCCATTTTACACCAACCGTCGATCTCCTTTTGCTGCTGCATCTTAGCCGTCGATCTAAATCCCAGAGCAGTCAAAGTCTTCCATTTCCAAGTCATCGTGCCTGCGCCGTCGTCACACACTTTCGTCTTCCTACGAAACCCGGCAATATAATTCATTTTTTCTTTTCTTTTAATCTTTCTTTCAAAATTAATTAATTAATTTATCTGTTTAAACATGATGGCTGTTCTCGTGAATTGTTCGATCATGCCAGCACGTAGTATTCTATTTATATCACTCTTCACCGTTTAACTATTGCTGTACTCATTTTTTTGAAAAATAAAAAATTTCATTTTTTTTTTCTGTTTTTCAATTCAATTTTGGATCCACCCCATTTCTTGGTTTTTTTTCAACTGAATTCTCAATCGTAAAAATTTTCTCTCTGTGAAATCTCGTTGGTGGGTGGGATCGAGGGTTCTACAAAGGTCAGTTTCTTGATCACTTCCCTCATTTTGTTCGGCTTTTTCTAATATAGTACAGCATTTTTGTTGCTGTTTTATGCAATGTGATGTGAATTGTGATTAATTTAGGAGTTTTTATAGCGATTTGTGTTGTGGGTATTTTGTTTTTCTAGTTCTGTTGTGGTGTGGATTCGTTGATTTGGGATTTGTTTGATTGATTGATTTGGGGCATTTTGGTTCTTGATTTGATCAATGGAAGTGAGGGTTCTGACATGGTCAGTGTTCAATGAAATGATTGGTATAGTTTGGTTGAATCATATAGATTAAGGTTTTCGGGTGTGGTACCATTGGCATTTATGTTTGATACATGATACATACACATCGTAGATGTCAACGTCAGACTCCTTTGATCGCATTCAAAGGTTTCAGGGAAAAACACCGCTTACCTCTCGTACTCTTCCGACCCATTTGTTGTCGTTGTGATGTTGGATTTAGTGATTGATACACATTCAGATATCGATCTGTGTGTCTTGCTGCCAATCGTGCTCGTTGCACAGTAGTTAGTTCAGACTATTGTCACGCTTATATGAAATGTTTCTTGATTACAATTACATGTGAAGCAGTTTCTGATTCTGCGATGTAAGACTATGTATAGGTATGAATTCTTTATTAGATGTTTGATTGACTCGTCTCGAATGTCAATTACGATAGGACCTCACCTAGGTTTTAGGTTATTAGAGGTTAGGGACTAGGAATGGATTATTTCGTACGTTGAAATATTCAGCTTTCTTAATCCATTTGCATTCCGCGTCAATGATTTTGGTGTCCAATTTGAGTTTTGATCTTTTACCATGGATTCGTTGGAGCAAATTGCTATATAATTCCATAAGTTCCAAGCTCAGAAATGCACTTTGGTACAAATTTTCCTTTTTGTCACATTGGATGTGAACCTGTTATTGAACTCCTTTCAGGGTAAGAATCGCGATGGATAATCCCAAGCCCAATGCGCCCTTGATCCCATCATCATCATCTTCTTCTTCTTTGTCGCGCAAGCTTCCTGATTTCAAGCAGTCTGTGAGGCTGAAGTACGTGAAGCTCGGATACCATTACCTTATCTCCCATGGAATGTACCTCTTCCTTTCGCCACTTCTAGTCCTGATCGCTTCTCAGCTCTCGACCTTCAGCCTCGAGGACATCCATATAATGTGGCAACACCTGCAGTACAATCTTATCTCAGTGATCATAAGCTCGACTCTCCTGGTTTTCTTGTCTACGTTATATTTTGTAACCCGTCCACGCCCAGTTTACCTAGTGAACTTCTCGTGTTACAAACCTCAAGAGTCACAGAAATGTACAAGACCTTATTTCATGGAGAAGTCTAGCTTGGCGGGTGTGTTTTCGAAGGAAAACCTTTCCTTTCAGAGGAAGATCCTGGAAAGATCAGGGCTTGGTGAGTCCACTTATCTTCCCGAGGCTCTGCATAATTCGCCTCCTACACCATCTATGCTAGCAGCCAGGAAAGAGGCGGAGGAGGTGATGTATGGTGCTATTGATGAGCTCTTGGCGAAGACTAAAATAAATCCGAAGGACATCGGGATTCTGATCGTGAACTGCAGCTTGTTTAACCCGACCCCATCACTGTCTGCAATGATTGTGAACCATTACAAGCTGAGAGGAAATATAGACAGCTTTAACTTGGGCGGGATGGGCTGCAGCGCTGGAATCATCTCTATTGATCTTGCTAAACAGCTCCTGCAGGTGCATCCGAACTCCTATGCATTGGTCGTGAGCACAGAGAACATAACCTTGAACTGGTACCTCGGTAATGACCGTTCAATGCTGGTGTCCAACTGTTTATTCAGGATGGGTGCCGCTGCCATCCTTCTGTCAAATAGAAGATCTGATAGGCGCCGATCCAAATATCAGCTGGTTCACAGCGTTAGGACGCATAAGGGAACCGATGACAAGTGTTTTGCCTGTGTCACCCAACAAGAGGACTCGACAGGAAAAGTTGGTGTGGCGCTGTCTAAGGAGCTGATGGCTGTTGCTGGTGATGCATTGAAGACGAACATCACAACTCTCGGACCCCTTGTGCTCCCGATGTCTGAGCAGTTGATCTTCCTTGCCACGTTGATTGGCAAGAAGGTCTTCAAGATGAAGATCAAACCTTACATTCCTGACTTCAAGCTGGCTTTTGAGCATTTCTGCATCCACGCTGGAGGAAGAGCTGTTTTGGATGAGTTGGAGAAGAACCTGCAGCTTAGTGAGTGGCATATGGAGCCGTCAAGGATGACCCTTTGCAGGTTTGGAAACACCTCGAGCAGCTCTCTTTGGTACGAGCTTGCATACTCCGAAGCCAAGGGGAGGGTAAAGAAGGGAGACCGAGTATGGCAGATTGCATTTGGGTCAGGATTCAAGTGTAACAGCGCAGTTTGGAAGGCATTGAGAACGGTGAACCTGGGCAAGGTAAAGAATCCATGGATGGATGAAATCGACCAGTTTCCGGTTAGCATCCCCCTGGTTTCTCCATTCTGAGCCCCCGGCCCTTGCTGGCTTGTTTTCGTTGATTGTGGTTCGACTGAGGAAAATGTTCATACCTTCAGTCTATTCAGGTTGGGATTCAGCGCAGGAGAAATTCGTATAGCTTCGTGACCTGATTGGCAGCTGGGTTTTGATGTAGATTACCTCATGAAGATGCTTTGGATGGTTTATGTTTCTTTGTTTTGATGTGATGCTTTGTTGGTCATCTTTATGATGAGAGTAACCTAGACAACACGTTCCTACGACAAAACTAACACGACTTCAAAACACAACATACCCAATTGCGCGCGCATAACTCGAGATCAGAGAGTCCTCCATGTTAAGCAACAGCCGGCGAGCAAAGTTCCTAACAGGACTTCAAAACAAGCTCATAGATCATATCGCAACCAACAAAACAAGTTACAGGACCCTCTTCCACTGCAAATGGCATGGTTTCTTCAACTAAAAAGCTTTTATAATGTACTATAAAAGCAAATTCTTGATCTTCAATAGGGAAAATATTAGCGGTGCCATGCCAAGATGGAACGAGGGGGTTCTTTGATTTTCTCGATATTTGATATATCCGCTTGAGTCATGATGAAAGAAGAGCAGGAGACCAAGTCGGGCTACAAATCATACAAGACCAGCGGACTTTGCAGCATCGATAGGGGTTGTCATTTCTGGGAACAACACTCCATGCAAAATGCCAAGGACAAAAGAGAGCAAGTGTCGGACGTCGCTTTGCAGCTTCAAGCGGATACAGTTTCTTCCTTCTCCTTGGCCTTTCCATCTTCTGTAATTGTTAATGCCTCCAGCTTGTGAGCAACTTCTCCTCCATTGGATTTCACTTTACCACCGGGCGCAGTTGCAGGAGCAGTGTCGTTGTCTTGATGTGTTAAAGGCCCGGTCTGCCAGATCCTGATGGTTCCATCCTCAGAACCCGAAGCATAGGACTCACCTCCAGGAGAGAAGCGCACACAGTGGACTGGACCGTGGTGACCCTTGTTGCAGGCTGCAATTTTCAGGACAAGTTAAAAGCGCAGCTACGCTATGTATATAACAGAAAGGTTCAAGAAAATAATTCGCTCGCAAACTATGATTATGATGACCACATACCTATTTCTTCACCAGTATGGAAGTCGAAGACACGAACCCACATGTCTTCACCTCCAGCAATGAACTTGTTCCCATATTTCGGCTCCAACGAGGCTGACTCAATGGTGCAAGGCATTTCATAGCTCTTTACCAGTCCAAAGCTGACAAGATGGCAAGGTAAGAAGACAACCATGTCACGCAATTTGGAAACAAAAAATAGAAGGAAACAAAAAGAGCCTTTTTATTGTGGTGAACTTACTAGTTAGCGTCCCAAAATTTGACGCTAGTGCCATCAGCCGTGGTGATGTATCGACCATCTTGGCTTACTTCGGCACTAGTTACTGATGACTTGGTGTCGAGAGTCTGAACTATTTGGCCGCTTCTTGCATCCCATAACCTGTCACAAACTCAATCAGTATATGCTTGAAAATAAGGAAATGAATAAAGCATGATGTTATGTAACTAGTAAATTCTATCAACTCTGCCTCAACCAATGCAAAAATATCGTGATCGTGGAATAGAAGACAGACGGATAGATTGGGCACTAAACCATTCAACATGGCAAGAGGCACACCAAAACAAAACTCAACTGTATATCGATGTTTTATAGCATACAAATTTTCTAAATGTCAAAGCATACCTCACCCCACCGATGTCAGTACAGGAACTTAATATCGTCTGGTCACTGTGAAGCCATGCAACTGTTCTCACTGAGCCAGGAGATTTATCTACTTCTCTAGGAGGAGCTTCAGGACGGTTCAAATCAAAAATACGAAGAACTTTCTCCAAACCCCCGGTTAAAAGTAGATGTGAGTCCTGCATTAGAATAAGATGTAATGGCCATTACTTAAATCTTTACCAGCTAGATATAACGCCAATTAAATATATAAATAAATAAACAGATATACGAAGCCACTATAATGGTATATAAACATAACTCACATATTGATCCATTCAGCACCAAATGTAAGCATCCATTACAACTATCTTTGGCTAAAGCACAAGCGGACTTGAGCATCAGAGTGGTTAGCCCTGAGCACACTACAGGGCTTGACCAATCTACTCATGTTCTTAGTTTCAATCAAGGCTCAGTGACCCATATATTACTCATAGAGGGTACTACAAAGAAGCGGACAACAAGCACTCCGAGCAGTGCACATCAACGTAGGCCTCGAACAGAATATTACTACACCCATTCTCACCTAAAATACGAGGCTTTGAATAACAAAAAGGAACATGCAATTCCCTTTCCATAAGCTCAAGGCAAAACATTAGCAACACATAAGATGCAACAGAATACTTCAAAGTTCAAACATTAATTTGTACAAATACAATTTGTAAGCAGAACCTACCTCTGAAAAGGCGCAAGCCCTCACTATGTGCTTGTGCTCGAATGAGTGAAGCTCATCCCCGGTTATAGCATCCCATACTTTCCTGCATGGAAACACACATAAATGATTTCACCAGCACAAGGCATGACAGATAGGCATCATTTAAAAGGTTGAATAGAAACGCTTCATAATTCGTATGTTACAACAAGAATCCTTCAGCATATACTCCAGATATTAACGGGTACAATGATGTGACATGAAAGAATTAAAAGAATTGAAACATGGACAATTGAAGAATCAAGTTCGTGCATAGGATCAACTTACGCAGAAAAGTCTGCAGAACCAGTTGCAGCACGCAAAGCGTTAGTATCCAAGCAGCAACTCCATACTGCACCTTTATGGCCTTCAAAGGTTCCAATCCAGTCACCAGTTTCCCCATTTCGAAGCATTGGAGTGGAATCTGATAGAAACAAAAGCTATGAAAAGGCCGTAAAATCCCTTTGTTCTTTCATACAATAGCCATATTTTTGCCAATAATGTGCATTATAAACAAAAATATACGTAGAGGTCCCTTTATTTTATTTTTCCATGCTTTACATAAACCCCTTTTTCATACTCCGTGTTTTACCAACGGCTGAGCCACAGTTGAGTACCTATAGCTTCAATAGATAAGAAAAGTACACAACTATTGAAATTCATGGATGCCAAAATTAAAATCAATCTATAACTATAACATTGAAGTCTTAAAATCACCATCCAAAATGGGAATATATCTTGCCTATGAACTATCTGTTATTAAGTGACAACATATTTTCTTCCTACACGACAATTTTCAGGCTCTCTTCTTATTTTAATTTTATCGTCCTTTATCTCATCTATATTTCCTAACTTGTATGCTAGCCTCGAGCCTTTCCACATCAAGGTCTCATAGAGCAACCTTGTACCTATGCCTCTCTTACCTCTTAACAGTCAAAAGAGAAAACAAATAACGTCTTCTTCAACAAATCACATTCCACTTGTCAAAGCAGAAAGAGGACGCAAGGTTGGAATAAATGATCAAATCAAATAGACAGCACCAAATGGTTCTGTTAACTTCGAAATTTAAGCTTTAGCAAATTGCAAATGAATTGGAAAATTCATAATAGCCCCACCAAAATTAAACACCTAATGGGTATTGGGAAAGCTTCGTGTAGCTTAGAACTTATCTTCAGCCACCAACCTCTTGATCCAATATCAAGATTTATGGAAGATCAATACTCCGAAACAGTTATTTTGTGACAAATTATATCACTTCTACGAATGGCAAAATCAAGCAGCGAAAAATGTAAAGCCATCTCCAACACGATACTTTAACTTCAAGTGCGTAAACTTGAATACTCATCAGATTATGCTAAAAATAGACGCCACATCCAATTCGCAGGCACTGACTAGCATCAGGGCATCCTCTTCTATCTTAACAAATGTAAAATAAAAGCATGAAACTTGCTGTGATCATCTTGATTTCTACAGATATATAGACTTAGTGTCTAGGAAGCGCTACAACAAATATCCCATTCTAGATCATGCCATTCAGTCTAATCCTACCTTTCCACACAAACACCACCTCATATAATCAATCAATATTCCAACAAAAAAATCAACCCAACAACAAAACAAGCATTAACATAGTATAATATGAGAGAATCCACCATGGCAACAATAAGAACAAGCTAAACTGAGAAGAATTGCATTCCGTGCAATTCGACTAATCCTACCTCTCCACACAAACAACACTTCATATAACCAATCGAATTACCCAATAGCCAAACAAGCATGAATACAATTATACAGCACAACATGTGGCAATCCATCATGGAAACAAGAACAAGCTAAACTGAGAAGAATTCCAACTTAAGAATGAAATCATACCCTTGCTAGCACTGATGAGAAAGAACCCATCTGGGGTAACAGGGCTATAGAACAGATCAACCACTGGCCTTGAATGCCCATGACACACCAAGGGAACAGCAACCCTTTTCCTATCCATCAACCCTAACCAATCACAAAAACCTAAAAAATCCCCCAAAATCCAATAAAAACTCCACCTTTTCCCTTTTCTAATCACTGTATATAACCTAAAAATACTCAATTTTTTCTAAAATTGCTGCAAAATTGTGAAGATGATCGATATAAACAAAAAAGGGTACCCAAAAAGATGCGAAATTTGGGAGTAGAAACTGAAAGTAAAGTGATTGGACCAAATTAGATTCCTCGACCCAATAACCCTAGAAAAATGATTGAAAACGGGAGCCGTGAAATTCCTGATCTAGGCTAGGCGCAAGCAAGGGAGACACTCGTGAACGTTGATCAAGGGTTAAGTACAACTCTTTTGAGTGCATTATTAAACATAATCTTTAGACCTAGTCTTGTGACGAAGCTACATTGGTCGTTGTTATTGTCTGCATGTTTTAGTGATTCGTTGATGTTGATGTAGGAGCGAAAAAATTGAAACTGATATTTCTGTTTTGTGAAAATTTGAATGGTTTGACCCAAATATAATGTTTATATTATCTTGAATTATATTAATAATTTGATTCGATACAAAAATTTTAATAAAAATTGAATTTGATTAATATCTAGGGTCGGAATACAAATTATATTCTCAATGAAAGTATATATGAGAATATAAAAGAAATTAATAGGGTGTGGTCGGAATAATATGTTTAATTTAAAATTTTTAGTATTTTTCATTGGTTTTTAAGTGTTTTGACAAAATTTAAGTTATTTTAATATTTTTTTTATGTTTTTTGAAGTGTTTTAGGATGATTTCAAATATTTTTTTGATATAAATTTGATTTCAAATATGAAAACAAAACACATGTTGTATATATTTTAAAAAAATAAAAAAATATTACAGACGAAGTACTTATTAACATGAGCATATACTATTAAATACTATTCAATAAATCTTGAGAAATCAAGTACCCTAAAAATAAGATGTCAAAATTTCTTTTTGACATAGGACTGAAAGTATGTAGCTTAGATCATACTCCGTAATCAGTGTTTTGCAACTTCAGTCAAAATTTGTTTGGACATATAATTTTTTATTATCACATAATGTATTTAGGATGTAAAGAAATAAATTTTTATTTTTTTTGAAAGGAGAAATAAAATATTAAATTTCGACTACTTTCCTTTATCGTTCCATAAAACGGGTCAGCCCAAAGCATATTCCCAAGTTCTCATGAAAGCCCAAGTCAATGGTCGATGGGCTGGTCAACAAAATTCGAACCTTAATCAATTTGATTAGGTGGGCCTGTCACATGCAAAAGTCAACAAGTCAAAAGCCAATATTTCTTATATTTTTTCCATTGAGGTCCCACATTCATCCTCACCGATTCCGCGTCCATCGATTCCCCCTCTATCACAAATTAGACAGTGTATAATGGCTTGATGATGTAGACACATATACCTTTCACATGAAGGCATCATCTAGAATCTCATACTTTTTCAAATTCTACCAACTAGGTGATAGAACGAATCCGGTCGACTGAATGTTCATATCACTAGTATAGGTATAAAAATTATAATCAGATTAGTTGAAATTAAGATATATGTTAAATATTAAATTAGATTTTATTTAATTGGTTTTAATGTCTTTTAATTGAAATTCTTTTTTAAATGATAATAACATCTTTTCATCGTACCGTTTGTCATCGAAATGATTTGTCGATTTATCGCGTTTACAAATAATTATATTAGAGTAGATTAGATTTCAGGTGGAATGACGTTCATTAGAACATTAAGCCGGTTGACAGATAAATATTATTTATTTAATCAAATCTTAATTACTGTGAAGACGTAGCTCCAGTAATCAAGGAGATGCTGATAACTTGTTTTTTTAAGTTTATCGCGTGTGAGCTACATTTGGATTGATTACGCTTTAAGACAACAAGTCAATGAACTTCTAGTTCTTGCAATCCATAACTTAGTAACACGTTTAGTGCAATCTAGGCATTGTTCACCCTCTAATCTCCATACATCAAGCATCAATCAATCAAACCGTGTTGACCCATGATTTCCTCAGACTTCCCATATAAAAGAACCCGGACAAATAAATATTCCCAAAACAAAACAAAAGAAAGCAGTTGTAATAAAACCTCTCGACTACATATACACAAAACTGCAACCAAACATACCAAGAAGAAAATGTCAACAAAATCACCATGCTTTCACATTCAGGTCATCGGTGGTCTCCTCTTCATAATCTCCATGCTCGCAGATCTCTCCCATGGCGACATCGGCACCGCCTCCTCGTACTCCCCGCCTTATGTCCGTAAGTACACGATCCAAAACCCGGATCGACTATTCATAAGAACATTACATTACTAAACTTAATTAGAATAAGGTCCGAAAAATTTTAAACTCTTTTCGTTGAGTCTTGAAACGATCTTTTGATCTGACATAGTGATAAGACTACGTGCATCACATTTATCAAAATAGAGTATATGATTGTAGTATCTGGTTGTTATTGTTACCGATTTTTTTTATTGGGGCTCCCTCGTATAGTTATAAGAGGACCCATTTGACCGTTATTTGTTCATGATGCAGCCACAGCGTGCTACGGGTACGATACGTCGCAGTTCCCAACAGACAACCTGTTCGCGGCGGCAGGTGAAGAGATATGGAACAATGGGGCGGCGTGTGGGACACTGTACTTGGTTAGGTGCATCAGTGCAGAGATCGCCGGAGGGTGCATCAAGGGGGCGGCGATCGAGATAATGATAGTGGACAATGCTGTCGCGACTAAGTCGGTGACGATGAAGTTGAGTGAGACTGCGTATGGGATGATCGCGAGTGACGGGTTGGGAGGGGGAATTATCAACATCGAGTTTGAACAGTATGTTTCTCTATTCTCCGTTGGTTGTTTGATCTTGCATGTTGAACAATGTTAAGCACGAGGAAATCTTGGCTTTGATTGTGTTCAATAATGTCGAATGGCGATGATAATATGGATACAATCTTGAAGAATAATACGGACAGTCTAATCTGTATTCTTTTATGAACAATCTTTCTCGTATATATTAATATCTCATTAGATGTCATCAAATCACGTGAGCTCCGTGATTCATGAAAAGAAAAAAAAAAACATATAAAAGAAAGAGTCTATTATGTCGAAGTAATTGTTGTGACGATAAGGAATAAATAGGAGATCGGTTGGTTTTCAGTATTGTCGTCCATGCTCTGTGGTGTTGTTCGGATTAGCAAAATTTTGTCAGTAAATACAGATTTTTCTAACGCATCTGTAGCCCCAAATGGAGAAGACATGTCAATTAGGTTCATGTATGATGCATCTTATTTCCTGTCATTTATCAACTATAGTGAGAGGCATCTGATTGGAGTACTAAACTGTCAATTAAGACTACTAATTTCAGATCCCCAAATGAATGTATTCATTTTTCAACTTACGCGTATGTATCCGGTGCTTCATTTTATTCTCGTGATTATCATTTCATGTATTGAACCTAGCGATCTTGATAAGTACCCTTACATGTAATATATATGGTGTAGGAAAATAGGTGTGTTGTTTCGTTGCTGCGTGTGTTAAATAATTTTTCTCCTTGGTCGATTTTGCAGGGTCTGAGGTGCTGAGTTTGTGAAGGAATCGGCAAGCTCAACTGCCAGCCAAAGCAGACTGTGAAAGTTAGAAATTTATTTATACATATATCTAGTTGTAAGCGGTAATGTATATGAATTTTGTTAGTCGAACACAATGGATTCTGTTTGTATATACAAAAAAAAAAAAAAAACAATTATAAGATTATATGATCGTGAATGGATGATAATCATCTAAATGATGATTATGATGATGAGATCGACTGATGATCAAGACTAAAAAGAAAAACTAACAACTTGTATTATGTGTTGAACATTGGATTGTGGGATCGTGAAGTTGGGAGTTTATGCCTTAAACCTCTATATTTATAATTTTTATAAGATAGAAAGATAGCTATATGCTCTAAGAAATTTAGCTATAAAGATAACTTAGAGAAATATCTTACATATTAGAAAATAAAGATATTATGCGTAAATATCATTATTTTCCTAAATTCTTTTATTTTTTAATTAACTTATATTTTTATAATCATAATTATAAGATAAATATGATCATTATTTTTGTGATCCGTATGTCCCGAGTTTCTCAGCTGAGCTACTCTGAGTTGGTCGTGGAGCTTGAATTCTTCTTTATATACTATCTTTCGAATTGCTACGAAAACTTTTCTCAATTATCTTCTGGTATGCGTCTCCATATTATTTTATCCAGCTAGGCTAGGAGGTCCTTAAATTTTTCACTTTCGTTATTCTCTAAGAAATTTGTTTAATTTCTTTGAATTAAAGATTCTTTCTTTTCATTTTCTCTCTATTCGTTGCATCTGATAAGTTGATTCCATCGATGTCTGTCTTGGAAAAGTGGTTCTCCATCATGATGACGGTTGTTTTTAATAATGAATTGGTTGGCGTTTTGAAAATGAGATCTGACTGTTGATGTGCTCGAGGTCTTACATGTGGTTAAATTTGAGCCTTTATCCTGACTTCAATCTAACGGTCCTCAGTGGACTTGAAATGTTTATCCTTGTTTTCACCTTGCCTATGTATATATTGTTTCTGTTTTCATTTTCATCTTCTTCCTATTGTTATCGTCAACCTTGCTGTCCCTTTCTGTAGTTGACGTTTTCGTTCCGACTTTCAAGTCGTAGTAGTCTCTTCGTCTTTCAGGTTTTCTTCTTTAACATGCTTCTTTTTCTCTTTCGTCCGAAAGAAATGTCTTTTGATCGACGATGCCATTATATGGAGAAGGTAGGTCGACTACTGTGAAGTCGACCATTCGTGTCCTCGTCTTTCGGGTGCCCTCATCTCCTACAATTAAAGGAAGGGCTGTCCTTTTGAAAATATGAAACTTCCTATAAAATCTATTAAAGGTAGTAGTTTACAAGGTTGTAGGTCTTTTTTCGTCACTTCCATTCTTTTGATTATGTTAAGGTAGATGATATCCGTCGACAATAATGTATCGACCAATATCTTCTCAACATCAAAATCTCTTATGTATAGAGTTGCGATAATTGGGGATAATTGGGGGAAATGTGATCCCTTTGTTATCTCGAGGTCCGAAACAAACCTCAGACTCGTACTGAGTTCTTTTAGGTTCAGGGATAGTCGATTTCTTGTGTTTCGTTTTTCCTTCTTAAAGCGATAGATTCTCATTTCAAAAAGTCCCTCATTTATCGCATTGATCCTGGGCCTCTGAGTCGGTCTTGGGTTTTCATCTGTCTTCCGAGGTGATCTAATTCTTTCTCTTGATGATGATCGGTCTTTTTCTTTCTGGCGTTGACCTTACTTTCCTACAAACTTCTTCAAGACTCCTTGTTTAATTAGATCCTCAATGACGTCTTTTAGATGTCGACATTCCTCTGTGTCATGTCCGTGATCTAAATGATAGACACAAAACCGAGACAAGTCTTTTCCTCCCGAAACGAATTTCAGCTTTTCTGATAAACTTATCAGAAAATTTTCTTCCCAAGTTGCCTGCAAAACCTTTTTCCTTGGAGCATTTAAAGATGTATATGTCATAAATATTAATCCAGGCTTCCTTCCTTCTTTGTTCCTCAGTCGTCTGTCTCTATCTTCTCTTTTTGCGAGCTATCGGGTTCTATCTTTGTTTTCCAACTCGGACTGAGACCCAGGTCGGTTCTTCATTCCTTTTGCTCTTTCTCTGGCAACTAAAGTCGCTTCGGCTCCTTCATGTCTACTTAACTCTTCTATCAATTAGTTATAATCACAAGATGACTTTAAGTTTAATTGATAAAATAGGTCAAAATTTTTCAATCCATTGATGACTGCATCTGACTTCAACTCTTCGCTCGTCTTTTCCACTATAAGATTGAACCTTTTAATATAATCAGAAAGTTTTTCATCCGGTTTTTGGGAGAATTATCGTAAATGGTTTAGAGTGGTCTTTGTTCCTTGCCTGCTTATGAAGTGTTTTGTGATTAATTTTAATAGATCTGCAAACGAATCAATCCATACTTGAGGAAGCGAGTTGAACCATGTCCGAGCTACATCTTTGAGAGTTGTAGGAAAAGTTTTACATAAGATAACCTCATTGGCCCTAAATTTCCATGATGGACTCATAGTTTTGTATATGTGAGTTCGAGTAAGTGGTGTCATCATAGGTCTCTAGTTGTGGTATCTTGAATCGTTCCAGAGGTTTACTATATCTTCTAAAAATTTAGCTATAAAGATAACTTAGGGAAATATCTTATATATTAGAAAATAAAGATATTATGCTTAAATATCATTATTTCCACGATTATTTCCATAAATTATTTTATTTTCTAATTAACTTGTATCTTTATAATCATAATTATAAGATAAATATGATCATTATGTTTATGATCATCATATTAAAGTTCAAGAAAATGAAACTGCGGTGACAGAAGCTGTTAATTATATCTTCTAAAAATTTAGCTATAAAGATAACTTAGGAAAATATCTTATATATTAGAAAATAAAGATATTATGCTTAAATATCATTATTTCCACGATTATTTCCATAAACTATTTTATTTTCTAATTAACTTGTATCTTTATAATCATAATTATAAGATAAATATGATCATTATGTTTATGATCATCATATTAAAGTTCAAGAAAATGAAACTGCGGTGACAGAAGCTGTTAATTATATCTTCTAAAAATTTAGCTATAAAGATAACTTAGGGAAATATCTTATATATTAGAAAATAAAGATATTATGCTTAAATATCATTATTTCCACGATTATTTCCATAAACTATTTTATTTTCTAATTAACTTGTATCTTTATAATCATAATTATAAGATAAATATGATCATTATGTTTATGATCATCATATTAAAATTCAAGAAAATGAAACTGCAGTGACAGAAGCTGTTGTCCTATTTACGTTTGCACAAAATTGAGATGTTGGTAATCGCCGCGGTGGTATTGATTCGTTCAAGTTGATTAGTGGAACTCATTCTAATTTCATTGTTGGTTGTGACATGTGGTTATTGATGCCAAGAGGCTAGAGTTTTCAAATATCTGATCTTGTACTCAAATGTGCCATATCAGATCACAAGGTACTCCCTGCACTTGAAACACGCTCTATCAAACATGATGTTTGAATCGTGCTCTTAACGCAGTAATGTTGTCTATGCTTTATTGGCGTGCATAACTTGCCATCTATCCTATTATACTTACAATAGACTAATTGAGCATATATAAGGTGATGAAGGGAAACATAGTCAAAGTCCCATATGATATGATGCACCCTTGGAAAAGAACAAGGGGAAAAATATGTAGATAATGCGAGTGATGCGATGAGAAATAGGATACAAAATAATATGAAATAATTCGTTTTTTATTTGTGTTAGTCTTTTAGGAAACAAACGATATATAGTAAAAAAAAATAAAGATATAATTTTTTACGTGAAAAAAAATTAAATGTGAGAAGTAAAAAATCATAAGTTTGAAGCTCAATCAAAAATTCTACTATCGAAGATTATGAGTTGAGAACGTACTAATCAAATTTCATCTCGATCCAACACGAGATCGACCTCCAAATAGCCTATCGAACTTGACTGTGCAATGCAGAAATTGCACCCCAAACTGTTGATGATTTTCTCTGACTTGTTGGAATTGAGCTGCTCAAAACTGTTGGGCGAATTTCCTTGCAGTTGATTCTTGATCGCGTGTGACTGCGACGGCTGGAAACAACGAAGCTCTGCCCTGATTTTTCTCACATCAAAAACCTAAATCCCAACCATATATTTTATGAAAAAATAATCCAACCCAATGAATTATACCTTTTTCATATAATTAATTATAGAATTTTATCATCATTTTTCTTCAACATAGGAGTGAACCGAAATGGAGGAACACATTATTCCTACAAGCGAACGACATACCTTAAGATTGTATATAGAAAATGCGTGCATTAGTAAGCATATCAGCATCATTATCGTACAATTATCATATATGTATATGAGAAGAACTCTATACAGGTAGAATTTTTATTAACATAAATCGCATTCTGAATTTTTATCATGATATTATCCTTTTTGAACCTCACAACTATTTAAAATATGTCTCATTAATTAAAATTTATAATTCATCCTATAAATTTTTATCTTACCTCCCACAACCAATATGGGAAACTAAATCCCAACATGATGTGGATGTGACTATGCAGTTGAGCCATTGTGTCCCTTTGTGTGCAACCGAACACCTCATAAGGTTGTGTTTACTGTTTAGTCAACGATTTTAAGTATGTTATAAGATGCTTTTTTTTTTTTTTTTTTTCTTGAGAAGATGTTTTATGGATGCTTTGGATCATGGGACACACATATCCAGAAACATATCGAGCAAGATGTTTCATGGATGCTTTGGATTATGGGATACACATATCGAGAAACGTATCGAGCAAGGAAATCATAAAACATTCGCGGATATAAAAATTATCATGAGTATTAGACAAATTCAAACAACAGAAAATCAATAAACAAATCACCACCTATCTATTCAATTCAATAAAATATGTTATCGTTTTTGTGGGTATTTCTTGGCTTTATTCCGAAATGAATCTGACATAATTTTTCATTAAGTATTAATTGAAATATTTTAATCTGATATAAAAATTTATATATATATAATTTATTTTAAATTTTTTTATGATAACAAAATTTATTATAATAATTCATAAAAGAGGTAATATGTATAATACAAGATGAATTTGATTTGATTTTTTTAAAAAAATAAAATTATCCAAAAAAATTAATTATTTTATGACAAAAAATAAAAATATTTCGATAATACTCTATCCTTTCTGTTTATTTTACAAACTTAGTTTTGAATATCATCTATGAAATGATTAAATATCATTTTATATAAAATTATTATGAAATATTTATAATAATTATTTATTTTATATATTTTAATTTTAAATCAATGATATTATTTTTTACCTTTATTTAAATAAATAATAAATTATATTAAATAATTATATAATAATATAACGTGTCTAAAATAAACAACAAAAAGGGAATAGAAAAAACTAGAAAGAAAAAGAAAAGAACCAGATCATCATCTCATCAAGTCAAACTTTTCAATCACTCACTTTCATTTCCTCACCAATTCTTCATCATCTGCAATCGTCATCAGGTAATTTCTCGAATCCCCAATTCTCAAATCAGGGTTTTTTTTTCAAATCATTGACTCTGCTTGTTCCTTGCAATTGCAATTAGGGTTTCGATGGATGTGCAAATGGAGGAGCAATCAGTGCGCGAAACCGATCCCTTGATCGAGACCAAACCTATTTCCGATTCCGCCGTCGACGTGACGATTTTGGATGATGTGGTTGATGTTGGGGACAAAAGGATTGGTGATGGTGGTGGTGGTGAGGGTAGTGATGTTGAGGCTGGGTCTGCTCCTTCTTGTCGCATTTGCCTCGAATGTGATGGTGAAGAAGGTGATCGCGTTGCGTTTGACTTAAATGTGTTAGGTTGTCGTCGTGAATTTGAATACATTGATTTAGTTTGTATGATGATAGCATAAAATGACTTGAGGGATTATTAGGGTTTGGTTTCGGTCTATCAATGTCTTGGTCTATGGAGGGTTGGAGCCTGGAGGTCATGCGAATGTTGACGCAGGTTTAAAATTGTTGTCTTTCTTAGTGGATAAGTTTGGCCTATAGATCAGACACATGGATCAAGTTGGTCATAGGTATGGTTCTTGATTGAAGTCGTCTTTTGTTTTCTGAGGTGAGATCATGTTCCAAGCTAAAGCCTTTGGCATGGAGTAAATTGAGTTGGATTTTCTATCTATGGATTTTATGATTCTTATGTTAAAGAAGTGTGGGTTATTGTTATGATTTTTCCATCAAAGGTGCTATATTACTCATACTTTTTCCATCTTGTGATCATTATGTGTTTTACGATATATCCTTGTCGGGAAAGCTGTTCCGCAAGCTCGAATGGTAAAATTTGTTGTTGTATGAGGTTTTTCTTGTCATGTTGCCCTCAATACTGGCGAGGATTCATTGGTTGGTGATATCATCTGCTTTGTATGCGACCTGTTTTCTTCTGCCTGTTCAATCCAGAA
Organism: Drosera capensis; assembly: GCA_001925005.1. Classification (NCBI taxonomy): domain Eukaryota; kingdom Viridiplantae; phylum Streptophyta; class Magnoliopsida; order Caryophyllales; family Droseraceae; genus Drosera; species Drosera capensis. The sequence goes on from LIEC01011360.1 coordinate 26,547, forward strand.
TTGATTGTTGGTTTTGAATATTATGAAGATGACCAGTTGATATCGCCATGCATGTGTAAAGGAACTCAGCAGTTTGTTCATAGGTCGTGTCTTGATCATTGGCGCTCTGTGAAGGCAAGTGTTCATTATTGAAATTGTGTCTGAGATGAAGTTTTTGACTTGTGTGCTGGAAAATTGATCAGTGGAAAACCTTCGTTTCATGCAGGAAGGATTTGCTTTTTCTCACTGTACGACCTGCAAAGCACAATTTCATCTTCGTGCGGAGTTATTTGAGGATAAATCATGGCACAAGTTAAAATTCAGGCTATTCGTTGCCAGGGATGTTGTTCTTGTATTCTTGGCTGTACAGCTTGTAAGTACTATGCTTTTTATGACTGGTGATTTCTGGAACTGCAACTACACCTCATAATCTAAGTTTGTCATACTGTGAGCTCTAGCACGTCTGATGTTATGATAGCTTTAATTGCAGCATGTTATGTTAGAATTTTTATCCTGGACCGGAGATTTAGATTTACATTACAGTATTCGACAGAAAATCGTCAGTCACGAACTGCTACTTTTTATTTGTGATCTGATCAGTGCTCTCTTGCACCATTAGGTTCTAGCTGACGTGAGAAGATGATGTGGATTAATTCCAATATGCTTCCTGAAATAAATCACCTTTGGAGTGAGTTATGCTGTGGCTAGTTTTAGGTTCAGATTTTCCAATTCGCAAGCTGATTGTGTTCTATCCAATTCTTCCCTATTGAATGGGATCTTTTCTAATGAAAATAGTGATGCTAAACATTCTGCTCACATTACCCGTCGTCCTGTCGAGAACTGGCCTTGTTACTCTTCGATTACAAAATGACAACACCTTTTGGTATAACTGATGGCATGGCTACTGGCCATTCTCAGCTGGTTAATCCTTTTTCTTCTCGTGTTCATCATTGCGTGCAATGGTGCAAGAGATACTTGTGCTTCTGAAGTTCTGCAGCAGATTATGGTCCACTCTGAGATTCTTATTTTTGGCTTCAGGCGATAGCTGCAATTGGTGCTTTTGTGTTTCTAATGGACAAAGATGGGGCTTTCAGGAACTCATTTAGTGATGGTTGGGATCAGATATTGTCGAAGCATCCGATACCATTCTACTATTGCGTAGGTAAACCTTTTCCTTCCTGTAATCATGATGCCTTGCAGCCTGAGGTTTTGCGCTTTATAAGATTATGTGTTATCAGTGATAGATCCAGGGTCACATATCAAGGGGATCAAAAGTATGACAACTCATTTACAAAATGCAATTTTTTTTATCTTTAGTATAAAATGTAATCGATCTTATATGATGTGCCCTATAAATGTAAGCCTTCAAACAGATTATCAAAAAACGGAGTGTATTTAGTCATTTTTGTAGCTAATTTGACCGATCTATTGAGAGAAATATTTGTACTTCAAGTGTAGAAACTAGAGAAGTAGATTAACATGATTGCCTATCCATTTGTTCTCAATTTTTGACCTAGGTTTTCGTAGACTCTTAAACCAATGGAAGTATGAAAGTATAGAAAAAAACCTATTACAAAGCAAAATATATTTAGGACCAAAATGTGTTGCGTGTAGAAAATATAATAACCGTTTGAAAATAATGTATTTACATTTAAGTTTAGATTTTTTTATTTTTTATTTTTGATTTCATCTACTTTGGAGGCTATTAAAGGAGTACACCCAATTAGTTATTTATTATACCTAATCATCTTAATTAATCACTTCGAGCATTATAAATAGAGCTAATTTGCAAGGTGTCATGTACCAGTTTTTAAGAGAACTTGATCTCTATATATTCTCTTTATATAATAGTTTATTTTTTTTTTCTAAATTTGATGTTTATCATCGGATAAAATCGATCCGGGTGTCTCAATGAATTAGTTCAACCTTCGTGATTACTTGTTCTATAACACTTTATAAGAAATCGGGAAGTAGTGAGTATATGTTGAGAGAAAAATGACTAGAGAAATTAGAACAGGAAAAAGGAAGGAAAACAAGAAGAAACACAATTAATGCTATAATGGGCTAGCCTAAGGCCCATGAAAAGATTTTGGAAAAGGGTGGAAAAAGTTGAAGCTGAGGATTCGAAGCAAGGACCAGAGGAGAAAACAAAACTACTACCAGCAGAGATAACAACTAGGGCAAGAGAACCACTATGATTTTATTCAGTCTACTAAGAATATATCAAAATTCCAGTAGGGTCATCTTCAACACCCCCCCTCCCCCCCTAAAAAAAACCAAAAAAAACTTAAAAAACTACTGTAGATCTGCTCCCGTGTGTTATCCTCATGCATGTAAAGAACAACATTACCACAAAAATATACCTATATCATGTAGTCGTTGAGTGATTGTATGAAGTACGAACAACTAGGACAGTCAGCTGATTCGGGTTGCTAGAGAAGAAATCTATATCTTGAATCCTGATTTTATTTGATCCTATTGATCAGATGTAGCGGGGAAAGCCCGTTATAATGCAGTAGTCGGGCTGATTCTTTTTTCTTCTGTGATGTCCACTTGTTTTCTTCTCCCAAGGTTCTCTGCCCTTTTTTCTTCCTCGAATTGAAGATTGGTGATTGTGTTGGCAGATAAGCATGTACATCCCTGTTCTTGGTTGACGCATTATTCTAACTTCACTTGTGCGCACTAACTGTCGACCTCTCACTTGGTTTTTATGATTCCATGAAATCAAACAGGTGTTGTTATATTCTTCATGGTTCTTGGCTTTTTTGGGCTCATACTGCATTGCTCTGCTGCTCATAATGGTGACCCACGCGTGGCTGGTTGTCAGCACTGTTGTTATGGTTGGGGCATCTTGGATTGCTTCCCTGCATCAGCAGAAGCATGCTTTGCCCTTGTCCTCGTTTTTATGGTGATTTTTGCTATTCTTGGCATCGCCTATGGCTTCCTTGCTGCTACCATGGCTATTCAAAGGATATGGCAAAGACACTACCACATCCTCACAAAGAGGGAGCTGACAAAGGTATTCCTTCTAAATTCCTGATGCTGTGCCGTTTACTGTAACCCTGGTTTGATGGCGAAGTCTATATGGCATTTCTCTGTAACAGTTGATTGTATCCATTGTTGCAGGAGTACATTGTTGAGGACCTCCATGGCTGTTATACTCCTCCAAAGCTGGATAAAGAACATGAAGAAAGATTAAAAATGCTCAATCTCTTATAGTTCAGGTGGTGCAGAATCGTGCTGCTGACCGAAGAATTGCTCCGAGTTCGAATGTACAGTTTAAGATCTATCATCAGCCAGGCTTCGAAGCACCCCAACAACGAAGCCAGGTTCTGTTCTGTGTTATGTGCAGTTTACATTTAAATTCTTCGATCCGTTCTGGAGCAGTTGGGTCTTCATTTTCCTTGCACCTTGGGTGATGTGTTAAACTCGCCCGTTTGTTTTCCTCTTTCAACTCTGAGTTCTTCTCAGCTCTCTCTTGAGTCCAACTCAGCTCCTGATTTGGAATGAACTATGGCGCTGTCGAAGTGAAAAATAATTACCTGAATTCTCTGGCCCTCATGATCATTGTGTTCTGAATGGGTATGGTGCCTTGCCTTGTATCGAACCTGCACGAAACTGGAAAATTGACGTGGATAGAGTTTATATTCTGTTTGTGTCCCAATTTGTTTGGCTGCTTTTAGTTCTCGTTGCTTTACGTTTGACTCGAGCTGACATCAGATTACGATCGAACAGCCGAAGCATGATATTGTACCACAAATGATGAGCAATCGCCCTATGCATTATGCTCGAACATGCTCCAATATTTTTAGCGTGTAAAACTGGATGAGAATATAAGTGGTATCATGTGATTTGGTATCCTAGGCCAATGTTTTCGTGGCTGTGGATGAGCAAGAGCAACGGGCTAGAATTCCTGATGATCTGATGCATAATTTTGATCGCTAGTTTTCTGGTAAATGTCGAATTGTCGAGGTTGTGTCGGCTCTTTCCTTTTCTAGTGCTTAGATTGAGCTTGATCTTTTACAAGCTCGCATTTCAATAGGTCCATGGTGGTAAACGATTGTCATCACAACCTTTGAATTTCATTGTTTTGAAAACAGTTATTTTTAGTTGTTTTTAATAAAGATAAGATTCCATAAGTCTTTCTATTCAGATCTTGTTCCATGACAAAAATATGTCCGTTGTTGTCTTCATATTAGCAGTAATTAGAACCCATCAATTTGGGGTCTCTTACAGTAAGAGCCAACGTGAGATCCTTCATTCGAGAAGTCTCTTCCTTGCTCAAAATGTCGCCAAGTCTAGTATCATAAGTTCGAGTTTTAATGAGACGGTGAGAATAATGTATTCTACGACCTATTTTCCTTGCAGCATCATCCGACTTCTTAGACACAGTTTAGCGTAGCGTTTTCCTTGTTAAAAGTCCATGCAGTTGCACTAGCCCTAGTATGAGGTTAGTTGGGTTGAGGACCAAGCTTATTGTTGAATGCTAACCTTTTTACAGACTTTCTGTTTTTGACAGTTTAACCGTCCTCGCTGTTCTCGGACTTGATGTAGTGTATAGGTCAACTTTCGACTCATCCTAGGTGACTGTTACATCGAGAAAAAATACTTAGTACAATAGTAGAAGCTACATATCCATGCTGGAAATTAATCAAATTCATGAGGTTACTTGGTTATAAAATCATATTAAGCAATCGTAAAGATTGATTTAAAATCAATAATCTTATCTGATTTATTGGTGATGTTTTAATCTCGAATCTCACTTAATCGCTTGCAATGTGTCAATAAACACAATCTCTAATCCAAAGTAATTACGCTTACTCGTTAAACACTTTCGTTACCTGTTTGTATCTTGCAATGCCTTCACCAACCAATATTGACATGCAAAAATAACATCAGAAATAATCCAATCAAATATAAAAATATAATAAGATTAAGATAAGTCAATAAATTACATATTTTCATTTTTTACCCCATTTTACTTTGATTTCCTATAAAAAAAAACAACCCAAGTTTTATCCTTCTCTTACGAGTATCTACATTAACCCCTCAAGATTATCCAGAAAAATCTCATATTTATCCCTACAAACCCCAATTTTCCCCGTTTAATGGAAAGCCAAATAGACCTTTGACACACGCAAAAATTCAAAACCCAATGCACAAAACCCATAAAACGATTCAAACTCTATATAAACAGCCACCACTCAACCCATAGAAGTCGGCCATCATCATCAAATTCAAATCCCACAAATCATTCCCATATCCTCTCTGTTTCAATCCCTTGAATCAAGTAACTAGCCCACCAAAGAAAAGATTCCATTTTTGCCCTTTTTGGGTCCGGAGGGGTTTTGGGGATACCCAGAAGGAGAAAATCAAGTGGGTAGCGATTATTTTTGTGGATTATGGTGAAGAGAGTGGGATTCGGGTCAGGGTTTAACAGATTGGATTGTGGGTTTGGGCTTGGTGATGGTGAAATGAAGGAGTTGGTGGAGGAAGAAGATGGGAGTCATTATAGTAGGTATAGTTTCACCAATGAGATTCTTCCTCCTCTTGGTGCTAGGAGTCATGGCAGGATTAAGCTTCATCGGTTCGTCGTCTCGCCTTGCGATCGCCGATACCAGTAATGTTCTTCACTCTGCTATTTGACTGCATACTTCTCGCTTTTGTGTCACGCAGATGAATGTTTTTGCTATAGTGATTTGTGACATCTTATATAATGATCTAAGTTTTGTTCTAGTCTAGGAGGATAAGAACAAGGTAGTTAATCCTAAGAGTTATGACAAGATCACGTCTTGCTCATGGACACTTGGTAGGGATGCCACCAGAATTGAGTTGGTTTATGGATGACATATTTTTGTCCTGATTATCTTGGTCATAGGTTCAGTTTTTGATTGTCTTCATCATAGGTTCAGTTCTTCATGGAAACAATCTCCCAGTTTGAGAGATAAGATTGTTTACTTCTATCTCTCCTAGATCACATAATTCACATTATGAACGGGAGCGTTTTAGCACGGAGTAAGTCGACTTGTAAGAATCAAGGAGATGGGATCGTTATAATACTCTTCGACTATCATCCTCAGTGAACTATTGAACTATAGATGGTCAGTTCTTAACACTGTTTAATGACTGCATAGAAGGTGGAGATCAAGTAATCAACCATAGATGCAAGCGTAAAATATTTTTCAGGATGAAGGCTGCAACCACAAGGGAGTTGTGTCCGCATCTGTGCAGTGACAGATGGTGTAGCAGATTCTAGCTGATGAAATAGAGATAATGAGTCATTATGCTAGGGGTGTAAATTCGATACTATTGGGAGTTTGGGATCTTAGGTGAGATTTTCAGCAGGAAGGCCACAGGAGAGACATGTCCATATCAAAGTTAGCAACCTAATTGTTTAGGCTTTGTAGCATAAATGCTATTGTCAACGCTTCTTTTCCTGGTTTTTTTCCCCAATTCCCGTTGAAAGAATTATAATGTCCTTCCGACCTTGAGCGTGCAAAATAGTCATAAGCAAGTGATAATGATAGCTTTGCTTTGAGAACTGAAAAACTTAGCTTTGATTGTTCATAAAACGGTGGGGTCAACTATGAAGAATGAAAGGAACAGTATGTTGCCTTTTGTCTTTCCCCTCAAGTCTCAGACACTTGGAGCTAAAATTCCTCACATTGAATCGAAGATATCTTTATCCGTTGGAGAACTTCTATCCTGATACATAGGTGGTTGCAATGAAGCTGTGACTGCGTGAATAATTTGGAATTTTGGTTGTAGAAGTGGTTGATCAATCTGGTAAGTCATCTTTTTTTCAGCTAGGAGTTGTCTGCTTCTCTAGGATGAATAGTACGTTGAATAGAAAAGTACTATTCATCCTATTAACTTTAATTCATCTGACTCAGTGATCTCATAATTGAAATGTGCAAGGGCATAGGTTTGCTGAATTACAATTGTATTGGAACATTTCTCCTCATTTTTCCTCAAACATGCATGTTTCTTTTTGCGTTTGTTCTTCGCTCTATCATCATTCTTATTAGGCACATGGTCTACCATGCTATAATGGATCATTAGGTAACAGATTTTTGGCAACTTTCCAACTTGTGTAGAATATATGATTCTATCAAGATTTGATTCTGGGACCAATATGTAACAACTTATTGTTCTCTTATACCATAGTATCATCTTTACCATGAGCTCAATCTTATGATATGAGGTTCACAAAATGCCTTTGAATCTTAACCCGATTTACATAATAGGCTCCGTTTCTCGTCTGTTTCTCGTACCTGTAGTTTCAGAACTTCTAACGATACTAGTTGGTTCAACATTATCATGAGAGCTTTAGTTATCACTCTGTCTCGCGTTTTTCCAACCACCGAATTTGGACCCTCAGGGAAATCTAGAAAAACATTGTAAATGGTGATATGTGTAGCAATGTATGATTTGATCCGGGATTGCTTTTTATGAGGAGATTCAAATAGATCTTTTGGCCATAAAGTCTCCTCATCTATGCTGATATACAAACTTGCTCTATCTTTTAGTTCCCAGTGTGTCTATCTTAGCAGTTTTTTATTTACATTGCGATGTTTTGATCCAGGTACTGGGAGACTTTTTTGATTTTTCTAGTTCTGTACACTGCTTGGGTATCTCCCTTTGAATTTGGATTCATTGACAAGCCAAGAAAGCCGCTTTCCATCATAGATAATGCTGTCAATTTTTTCTTCGCTTTGGACATCATTCTCACATTCTCTGTGGCGTACCTTGACAAAACCACCTATCTACTTGTCGATGAGCCGAAAAAGATTGCCAAGAAATATGTGTTAAGCTTCAGGCTGTGGCTTGATGTTCTGTCCACAATTCCTTCTGAACTCATGCAGAAAATTACACCCAAGTTGGGGCAGACATATGGATTATTCAACATGCTACGTCTCTGGCGTTTAAGAAGAGTTTGCCGCCAGTTCTCGAAGTATAGCCTTCTTCCATTCCTGCTTTTCAATTGTAATGAGCATTCTTAAGTGTCGTGACTCATGAAATACGATTTCACTCTTGTCATCAGGATGGAGAAAGATCGGAGGTATAACTACCTTGTCGTGCCATGTGCGAAGCTTGCTGGTGTAAGTACTCTCATTACATTTTTTCATTTACAGATAACAGATACTCTCCGTGATACGTACGACATAGATCCAGTTTTCCGTGACCCTTTTTGTATTATTTGGAAAATTTTAAGAGTACCGGGTTCCATTTATCTTACTGAGGCAACATGCTGTTATGCTGTTATAGGTTACTCTTTTTGCGGTTCACTTTGCCGGTTGCTTCTATTATCATTTAGCTGCTCATTATCGCAACCCAAAAGACACATGGATAGGGCAGTCCATGGCCGACTTCCTCAAGAGTAGCATATGGACCCGATATATTATGTCTGTTTATTGGGCGATTACCACCCTCACCACAGTTGGGTACGGAGATCTGCATCCTGTGAATGAGTCGGAGATGATTTTCGACATCCTCTTCATGCTCTTCAACCTTGGACTCACTTCTTATTTAATTGGTAACATGACCAACTTGGTGGTTCATGCCAGTAGCCGCACTCGGGCATATGTTAGTCTCCTACAACACCTATTTCTGATTGTTCTCATCTGTCTTTATGTTTCTCCTTTTGACCAAGTTTGTTGCGTTTTTTCCTGGAATAATACAGAGGGATAAGATTCAAGCAGCGTCTTGCTTTGCACAGAGGCACCGACTGCCTATTCGGCTACAAGAACAGATGCTTGCTCATATTTACCTCAAATTTAGAGCTGACTCCCAAGGGTTGCAGCAGCAAGAGATCCTAGATTCCCTTCCCAAAGCAATCCGGTCTAGCATTTCA
>LIEC01011361.1:0-28353 GCA_001925005.1 Drosera capensis
AAAAAAAACAAATCTACCTTCCTCTCTCCAAGGTTAGGTTAATATAAGTTCATAAAAAGTTTAGAATATGCACGCCCCACGTGTTCAAACCATATTCACACTGCACTAGCTAACACCTTTGCTAGTTGTGATAGACTCCACACCACATGTATAATATGAACATTATCTCCTTTGAATGATTAATGTAAGTTAGATCAGCATCGACTGCGATAATAGGCCTGTGTATTGCCAATTGATGATGTAGAATCAGGGGATAAACGGACGGGATAAAGACATTTTGGGTTTTATATCCTGTGAATAACCCTGGTGATGCCTGTGTAATCAGGTGATGAACGGATAGGATGGAGCTTCATATTAGGAGAGAACCAGACGTGGGTTCTTACTTTTCAGGTGTTAGAATTCACGTCATTGACCTATTCTGGTGATAAAAAACACCTAGAGACGATTCTGGTGAAGTTTTAGCTATTGATCTCATAGGATAATATTAGGAAGAGTATATATATAATGCCCATTTACAATTAAATCCTTTTACCACACAATTTTTCTTAGTGGCTTAAAGCTTTGAAGGAACTCATTTCTCTTCTGTGAACCAGCTTGCTTTAAACGAAACAAGCTCTTGAAAAACGCATCATGTGTTTCATTTCCTTCTCCAAATGCACGAGAAATATGATGTTGAAGAACACTCTAGATTGCAATTTTAAGCACACGAAATTCTTGCCTCAATTTCCTCAATGTGCCCCCAATTTCACCAAAACAAATACGCTAGAGAGAACGGATCAGATTACTTGAATTTGTTAAATTGACAAGCATATCAGATTAACAGCTCTCTGTCTAACCATTCTGCCCTGGTTAGCTGGATATCGAAGTCTCGGATCCAATTTCCATCACAAATTCTTACAAAGTTCAGCTCACTGGCCATTCTTTCCATAACTATGAGTCTGAGTAATCACAACATCGAACACCCGCACCAGCACCAGCACCCTTTGCTGATGATGGTTATCAAAGGAAATACTGACTATATACTCCAAACTGTAACATCAAAATTATGTGTACAAAGTTACCTAATGACCATTTTCCACTACTTTGGAACCAAGTTCGACAGCCTCGCCGCCACTGCATCCATCCTTGCCTTCATGGTTACCTAAACCACCACGGCAGAAAACCGGAAGACCTCCTTCCTTACTGGAACCCAAGAGATCGGAAGCAATGACGTTGAACGCCACGATAACAGGAGTAGCGAACAAGATCAAGCCAAAGGGAACCATCCATAATTGACTATTCTTTGGATGGTAAACCATCTCCCAATATATCAGGAGCAACCCTCCAATTAAGCTCACAAAAAACGACACGAAACACGCTATGCACTTCTTCGATCTGCTGAGTCTCCCGCTCTCTCCGCCTCCGTCTCTCTCTTCTGCTCCCATTGTTGCTCCCATTTATTGCCTCTGTTCTTCTTTGAGGCTGTCTTGATCCTGTAACTGGGCGAGAAGTCCTCGACCGTGGCGATGGCTGCGACGATGTATTAATAGAGGGAGAGGAAGGAAAGATTCATGTTGATTGTTTAGCAATGAGAGCTGAATGTTGATGATTGGGAGGATTTTGAGAGGAGAGTATTGTGTCTTCAGTTTCCAACACGGAAGTCTTTTTGAATGAGGAGTGGTTATGCTTAAACTTTGAAGGGGGCAATATAATATAAACGTGTTAGCAAGTAGAAGAAGCCTGGCTATTACTACTACTATTATCGCTAGTCACACCAATTATGAATCATCACGCATCTTTGTATTTGGGTGGTGATAACTGGTGTAGGGTGGGCCAAAACTTGAACTTTAAACCTTTTATTTCCTGTTAATTTGAGTTTTGACCTCCTTTTTCTAATGTAGCATCTGAAGGGTAGTTTTTACCGATGCAGTGTTTTACTATAAGCTCAATATCAGTCGTTTATAAGATATCTGATTTTGTCATGTCCGTGTTTGATTGTTCGTGTACGAGGGTGGCGAGTATAACCTGAAAGTCGAGTTAGTGCTTCCGTATCAAAGTCATCATACTAACGTAACAAAGTGTTTTCGTGTTTGGTTTTGGTGGTCTGTATTTACGGTAGAAATAAAACTGCATCTGGTTACTAGATTGGTGTCATCTTTGTCTTTTTAATGCCATTAACTATTATTCTTTTAATAAATTAGTGATGGATTAGTCAAGAACTGTAGGTTGGTTGCTGCTGAGATATTTGATTATTTGAACTTAGTGGTGGGATTGAAGATTCAGCTTTCCTCTCAGTCATCACGCAACATTTTACTGTATCTGTTTTGATCTCTCATTTCTTTCCTTCTTGCCCTTGGGCCTTACATGGTGGGTGTTTTTTCCATGCTTGATTATAAGCTATGATAGGATCATAGAATGATGATGATATTATTGGCAACACACTATTTCGAGATAAAAATACGAGATGATTGATCTGATTGAAGATGCTTTTTATCGCTATCAAGTAATCCACTATTCTCATGATCTGTTTATTTTCCAGTCATCGAATATGAAGTTTCGTGCAAGGAAGCCACATTGCCAAGGTCATATTCTCAAAGATTCATGTTACTACTGATCATACAAGGTATGCCACCTGATGAAAATGCATACGTTCTTCTCATTTGATACTTTTATTTCACGACTATAGGTATTTATATGTCGTTTTTCTCAAGTCCTCTAGCGAGTAAAAGATTCGTTGGTCATTTTCTCGACACGATACCACGAGCTTGGAAATTTTGATGGAAGTTATAAAAAGGCAGTAAGACGTGTTGAATCAGTTGAAGTGTCTAAAATGCTGAACAGCCTACTAAAGTTATCTTAGAAGTGGCCAAGTTGTATTTAGTAATCTTCATAGCAGAAGACTTATAGTGTAGTATTTGTGCTTCGTCAGAAATGACCCCGTGGGCCATGTTAGGCATATTTGCTCCTTAACCATGTAAATATTCCTAAAAAATCACAACAGATTACAAAAGTTTAGAAAAGATCATACATGTTATCTAGTGTTTCCTCTGGGATTGTTTGATGTTATCATTTCGCCCACTCGGATACTTGTCGTCTCTGGACATTGTCTAGTTACTCGTCTTGCAATTGATGTCCGTCAAGCACGTTTAATGACGGATTGTTTCGAGTTCTAGCCTGATGTTTATTAAGAGTTCTATCATTTTTCTCTTTTCTTGTTTAATCTGGGGATTTATATGACTGCATTTATAGTTCTGCTATCTGCTTCAGCAAATCTTGAGTTTGGTAGCAATCATTTAACATAGAGGAAAGGGAGCCATCGAGGGAGATATGAGGTGGGACTTCAAAATCCAAGTGTTCACATCTTATCATTGAAGAATAATGAACAATTTTGGTAATAGAATTTTTGCACGGTTGTCAAATCCTGCCCTCCCACATATGGACCCTTGAGCACATTATCTGCGAAATTACTTAAAAGAGGTTGCTATATCATATTCCATCGTCATATCTATCATCTTTCTCTTGTTTTATTTGCAAAGTCCGTGTTAGAAATCGAGTCAGCATCTGTATGAATAGTGTGATATATTTTCTCCCTCCCATAATAAATATGACAAATTTACCAACACAGTATTTTATGTATGTCGAATTTTATGAAATTTGATAAAGAAAGAATTTTTTTTATGATAGTGCGGTTTACTGTAACAGTTATGAGAAGAGATAATGAATGTGTTGTAAATGAATTTGATTGATTTTTTTATTAGGATAATATTATAATTATTGTGTGACATTATAGAAAACAAGTTTGCACTTATGGGACAGAGGCGTAGTTCTATGCTTATAAATGTTCGGTTCGAGGGTTAATGAAATCAGGTCGTGGACATTGATTTCTTTTTGTTGGTTTTCACTTTTCAAGGAGAGCGGTTGATGACAATGAGAGTGGAACAATGGAAATGGCTCATCGACTAGATAACCTTTCTGTTCTTCCACAGGTGATTTTTATTGAGGGTGAATTAGAGATTTATAATAAGAATAATAAGAATTCAGGTATTCATTCTTGTCTTGGATAGCGTCTGGGTATTGTGAGATTTATACATCCTTACCCAATAAATGTTGAATATAGAGATTGTTTCTTGATGCACCGGACAAAAATAAACAGTAGCAAGCAGAAGTAAAAACAATATGAGAACAAAATGAGAAATATGAACATAACATAAACAAAGCAACGATGGAATCCGTATAACATGATCCTAATAACGATTTATGAACGAAGTAACAAGTGATAAGAGGCGAGGAATGTTGTCACTTATTTACCGCATCAAAATATCCTAAAGAAATGTTCAAAAGGCACCTTGACCAAATAAAATGTTCAAAATACAAGGTACAACAAAGGTGGTCTAGGGTTGGGGTAGATTCACCGGTTGAGATACATTAATATAAGATTTAATCATTCATAATATTTTTTTATCTCTTTATTTATTTTAAAGAGATACAGTGTCAGAATCTGATATAGAGAAGCTTTTTGGATCGAGTGTGGGCAACTGTTTTCTTTTATATTCATTCCCTATTAACTCAAAAAGAAAAAAGAAAAATAAAAAATAATATTTGAGTGTCAAATTGACATAAAGAAATCCAACGAAAAATGTCGTCACTTTCTCCTGATTTGAATTTGAAAAATGTCGTCACTTTCTCCTGGTTTGAATTTTGAGAACTCAGATCGTGGAAAAACTTGACTATAGTAGATGAAGAAACCCTGAATCTGGGTAATTGGTACCGATTCGTCACATCAAAAAAGAAAATGAAACATGAATCACCAAAAATAAAGGTCTCCACTTGACTCAGACCCTAGGAAGTTTGTTGTGAGTGCGTACAATGTACTGAATTGAATTACAGATTCGCAAGCGTGGGAAATGGTTGGAGGATGGAGAGACCCCAGTCAATTTGTGATGACGGTCGTCGATTTGGACTATGGGGACCGCATTTTTAATTCCCTCAGTTCAGAGAAAGAAATGGGATATATAAAAGCAAATAAAGATAAGGATAGTGATAAATAATGTATTAGGTGATGGTTTTTTTTTTTTTCTTCTTTCCCTCTCATTCTTTTAAATATAGAGTTAGGCATTGGTTCAGGGACTCCATTGGGAGTGCTCTAACTGGTGATGATTTTGTGGGTAGAATGTGGGCTTAATAGTGGTTTGAGCCCATTGATTGGGATGGGAACTTGAGCCCATTTATTTGGATATGGGCTTGAGAGATTTGGCAAAGAGAGATGGCTTCTGAGATAGATGAGCCTATGTCTATACTGGGTTAGGTTGCTGGACCGGCCCAATGTGATCTGGGCTTGAGCATATGTATTTGTAGAATGGCATGCTTTATGGCGAATGAAGCAAGAGGTAACAGGGGAAGGGAAAAAGAAAGAGAAAATAATAAACAAAAGAACATACTAGTTTTCTAATATTTTCAGAAGAGATTGAATCTTATAGTTATGACCTCGTGATCATTGAGTCTATCTCTATCGACTAACATAGAAAGAACACAATTGAAAATATATGTGAATTATAGTTATTTTCTGGATGGGATAAGGTAATCGGGCAAGTTTATTATCTATTAGCATAGACTTTAGGATTTACGAAACTATTTGATTCACACGGTACATGTGTGTTATTGAGATGCAAGTTGGGGGATTGAACTTTTTCGTTGGGTCCTAATAAGCTTAACAGAGCATGTGTATCTCTTATGTGTCTACCATAACCTAAACAGATTGTGTGGTGCATTTTGCCCATTTATGTGCTCTGCTGTCCTGTGATATTCATCTTCCTCTTGATTTTTTGGTTGGCATCTACATTATCTAGGTTATAGACTTATGGGCCAATGTTGAATAAGTCGACGTGCTCATCTTTTGCAACATCATGATACGGTACCACCCATCAGCATACCCCTATGATCTTTAACTCTGTTGAAGTCTGTAGATATCTTTAATTTGATATATCTACATGGCTAGGAACCGTCTTGAAAGGTGATAAAAAAATGAAACGCGATTAGATCCGTGACTATTGTATAAGTTAATTGGGTTGGTTTCTGGTTAACATGTCAAATGCCATTGATGGGATAATGACTCTAGTCATGAAACTCCATAGCCTTTGATTAAAGTCGCCCGACTTGTGAGGAGATTGGCCGTGATTGACGTCTAAAAATACACTGCACTATCACTGCCCTCGCATCTAAGACGTATGTTGTATAGTACTAATTTTAACATGTATGATGCATATAGTATTAATTGTAACAACTAACAAACATTGTAAATTACAAAAAAAAAAAAAAAAAAAAAAAAAAAAAAAAAAAAAAAAAAAAAAAAAAAAAAAAAAAAAAAAAAACCAAAACAAAACAAAAAAACATTGTATTACATAATCATGTTTAATTGTGAGATATGTGGATCCGAGTATAGACAATCTTATCTTTGTTATATACTTATAATGAATACGCTGTTTTGTGATATACGCAATCGATGTCTAATCCCTGATCGTTCGGGCTAAAATTTACTCCTTGTTAAGTCAGCGTTTGATAGAACAGACAATAACCAGTACAAGTGTGTATCACAAAATATTTCTAGTAACATTGTGGCGACCGTAGCTGGGAGCATCAAGTTGTTACAATTAATAGAGGGAGAGGATGGTCATTGTCACTTCCGCGAAACGGGGAACGTTTGGTCGTTGGCTTGTCAAAAATTGGGAGGTCAAGCTACAAGTCATTTACTCCAAGGGTTTGCTCTTCAAGTGGAAGATGACAACTTTTGTCCGCGTCTTCACTTATTACATATTTATTACACCTCTATCGTAAACTATAGTTCTAGACTTCAAATTAATGACTTTATTCTCATGTCATTTAGAATAAGATTTGAGTCTTGTGTAATTGTTCGTTTTTTCATCGAGCTGGGAAAGAATGCACAAAGGGGTGGTGTACTTTTCCAACATTTATTTTCTTCATTCTTAAAATTCGAATTTGAAACTTGTTTGGGTGGAGTTAAATACTCCATCCGTCTCATCCAAATTAAAACGTTATATCATTATATTATACTGTTGGGTATATATTTTAAAAAAGTTCGTTTTTCGTTTTAACGATATAAAAAAATTATAATATTGATTCAAGATGATAATACATAACTCAAAATATCATTAATATTTAATTTAAAAAATTATTTGATAGTTTCGTAATATTAATAATTTTATTGTTGATTTATAATAAATTTGTAATTGACTATCAGCCATTTGGATTATTTATTGATACACAGCTGGATTGGTGTGGGACCGCCGTCCCGCTCTTATTGATCCCAGATTTTGACAACTAAGTGGCATGCACAAATGAGATAATTAACTCCTTAATTTTCGCAAAAGTCAATTCAAAACTTAATTATAGAAATTCAAATACGAATTAAAAAGAAAAGGCTAGCGGTGCATGCCCAATTAAATCAGCAAATTAAGAACAAAACGGAAACGCGCATGCATAATTACGTTTTTATCCGTCATAAGTTTCTGTATTTAATTAGAACAGCATGGGCACCATAACAATTGGCGGTCTAACTTTCCTTTACCAATTTTACACCCTATTTATTTAATTGATTTATTGTTCAGAAATAAATGAACACATTGGGAAATTGAATCCGAGGTGTTGACTAGAAAAGTTACTGAAATTTAATTGGTGCCGTATCATATACTGTCACAAATAAGTGTTTCTGAAAATTTTTGCATAAAACAATTTTCGATCGTTCATCATATTGGTTGAAACTTGTCTACATAAATTTCTGATCTAATTAGTGTTTTTATCAAACGGTCATCCTTTTTTTAAAGTTATACATCAAAAAGTCACTCTTAAGATTTTAATTACTGCTAGATTTATTTCTTTTTTTTTGAAACACAATTAATCGCATTTAATGGTCTTTTCTATCCTTAGACATAACATCGCTTTTCATTTTGATTTTAATCAATCAATCACATTCAAAATTATCTTTAATTAATCAATCCTTAAATAAATCTAACCCTAATAAATTTCTAAATGGCAGCCACGCCTCTCCATCTTCCTCCTCCTCCACGCTATATCTCCTTCCATCACCATCATGTTCTCCTCCAACGACAAGTACCTCGGTCACACGCACGGTTTCGGCACGGATCAGTCCGCCTAGCAAAGGATTCTACCTTACTACAAGGTCATCTTATACGACCTCGTCTGCGCAAACTACTTGGATTTTGGACGATATACGAGTCTTGACGCCTATGTTGATGATCTGTTGTATATTCTTGAGGCTCTTATGGTGCCAAGGTGTGCTTATGTGGGTCACTCTATTTTGACGAGGAAAGACGCGTCGAGTTTTTGGGAGAGGTTTAGTGCTTACACCAACTTGAAACTTGAAGCATGTGTCCGTGTCTGTACGGTGATCTTTATTTACATTATTCTATCGTGCTGTTAGATTGTTGTGAGATGATGACGGAGATATCTGGACGCACTGTTTGGTATATATTTTGTATTGTCTCGAGTACAAGGAGGTTATAATCGAGTGCGGATGATTTAGGGCATCTAGGAGGGTGGAAGCATGAGTGCACCGTTCGGACGTATTGTATTGTAGATGTCAATTTTTGGATGTATTGTTTCGAGCGCTCTTTCTTTTAGATGTCGGTTTTAGGATGCATTATTCGGGGTGCACTCTTCGGACGCTCTTTTTTTAGAAGTCGGTTTCGGGATGCATTGTTCGGGATGCATTATTCGTGATGTACTGTTCGGATGTATTGATTTTAGAGATATCTTGTTTTGCGTGACATTAGTTGGAATGTATTATTCGGACGTAATTGTCGACGATAGCGACGACAATGTTTGTGAAGAGAATATATTAGGGTTAGATTTATTAGATATTTTAATTGTACATTTATTTAAGATAAATACCTTATCTTATTTTAGTAGATATGAGTGAATATTATGTTTCCTTAATTATGATGATAAATTAATATATAAATTATGATGATGATTGATTAATAAAAAAATATATTTTGCATGACTTAATGGTGAATAAGTTTAAAATTTTGATATATTGTTATTTCTATCATTTAATTATTGTATGTATAGTGGGATGGAGGTAGTATTTATTAGTGAATGATACCAATAACATGAACTGATTGGTAAAAATGATTACAATTTACAATGTCATATTATCTACTGTATTAGGAAGAACATTCCAAATATTATGAAAAATACGAAACTCGCCAACATAATGCTAAGAGTAAATGCACTGTGACTGGTGGCCACATAGTTTTGTTCAGAGAACGAGTGGCCAGAAACAGTTCATTTATTCGCACCTTTGGAAATTTACAGTTTCAACATGCAAAACTCAGACCAACTTTGACAAACTTTTGAACTCCATTGTAATAATTTTGCTATTTAATGAAATACGATGGTTCTTTATAATATTACCATAGAAAGAATGGTTATTGGATTTGAGTTCCATCAGAGTTGTAGCATTGTATTGGCTGTTGCAGTAGCAAAACCATCTCGTGTTTGTAAATGAAAAGTTTTTTGTCGACCAAAAAAAAAAAAAAAGGGTGAAAGAACACGACATTTCTATTTCGAAAAGCCAATTTGGCAAACAAAAAAAGTGACAACCACACACACCCTGGAAAATGTTGTTGCCATATGGCTGGCTAGCATGTACTTGATCATGAATGATAACACAAAATTTGCCATTTTTTTCTTTGCACAAATGCTCATAGCTGACTCTATCCAAAGCTAAAATTAAACCTAATCAATCCAGCCTATAGGTAGTTGAGCCACTTATATCCTCCTCATGGGAACTACCCCTCGTTAAATTCCACCACCCCAAACCTTTCTTGCCCCACTTTATGATGCACCCATCCATATAATCTTTATATATTTGTATATATATGTCCCTCCACCCCCCTCTTCATTCATCCCCCACAATCTAATTTTCTCGTCAAAGCCCTTACCGTAGCAAGTGTATCAGCCAAGTTCTTCCTATCATACCACAGTCAATAGTGAAGTTTATCGTAAAAGTCTATCGTGTTATAAGTTTAATAAGAGGATCACCCAAGTTTATATATTCGTCTTAGGAGTGAATTATGGCGGGGGCGGTAGCAGTGGCGACGAGCAAGATAGAGATGGACAAGGAGAGGCTGACGGCGGAGATGGCGTTCACGGACACAGACTCCGTCGTCATCAAGATCCGCCGTCGCCTCCCCGACTTCCTCCAATCCGTCAAGCTCAAGTACGTCAAGCTCGGCTACGCTTACCTTTGCAAGCTCCCCACCCAATTCCTCGTCTACGGCGTCGCGGCTCCTCTCTTCATAGCCACACTGATCAACCTCACCGGGCTCCGGCTCGACCGGGTCCCGGATCTCTGGACCGGGACCGCTCCTCTTTTCGACACCGCCACGGGCCTAATGGGCCTCTGTGTTCTCTTGGTTGTCATGGGCCTGTACTGGGCCAAGCGGCCCGGCCCAGTCTATCTGGTGGATTTTGCATGTTACAAGGCTGACGATGAGAGGAAGTTAACAAACGAGTCATTCATCAAGATGACTGAGGAGTCGACCGAGTTCGAGGAGGACACGGTTCAGTTCCAGAAAAAGATAGCGGTCCGGTCCGGTCTAGGCGACGAAACGTATGCCCCAAGAGGGATAACGTCTGGGGTTCTCACTGTGGAAGAGGCCCGGTCCGAGGCGGAGTCTGTCATTTTCGACACACTCGATAATCTGTTCAAGAAAACCGGAGTCAGACCGGAGGACATCGACATATTAATCGTGAACTGTAGCCTATTCAACCCCACCCCCTCGCTCTCGTCCATGATCGTGAACCATTATAATCTCAAACCTACGATCAAGACGTATAATCTCAGCGGGATGGGGTGCAGCGCGGGTCTGATATCCATCGATCTAGCCAAACATATTCTCCGTGTGAACCCGAACTCGTACGCTCTTGTATTCAGCACGGAGAACATAACGCTGAACTGGTACTTTGGTAATGACCGTTCCATGCTGTTATGCAACTGCATATTCCGCATGGGCGGAGCCGGGATTTTGCTCTCGAATAAACCGAAAGATCGCAACCAATCCAAGTACGAGCTCATGCACACCGTCAGAACCCACAAGGGCTCTGACGGCCAGAGCTACGACTGCGTCTTCCAAAGAGAAGACGACAAAGGAGTCATCGGCGTGTCCCTTGCCCGAGAACTAATGGCAGTCGCCGGAGATGCCCTGAAAACAAATATTACCACTCTTGGACCTCTTGTTCTTCCCATCACGGAACAGATTCAGTTCTTTATCAGTTTAGTGAAGAGAAAGGTGTTCAAGATGAGGGTGAAACCCTACATTCCCGATTTCAAGAAGGCGTTCGAGCACTTCTGCATCCACGCCGGAGGCAGGGCGGTGCTCGACGAGGTGGAGAAAAATCTCCGGTTGACGGACTGGCACATGGAGCCATCGAGGATGACCTTGCACCGGTTCGGGAACACGTCCAGTAGCTCGTTGTGGTACGAGCTTGCTTACACGGAGGCCAAGGGCCGGGTCGGCTCGGGCGACCGGGTCTGGCAGATCGCCTTCGGGTCGGGGTTCAAGTGTAATAGTGCTGTTTGGAGGGCTCTGAGGGAAGTTCGGGTCGGGCCCGATTCAAAGACTAACCCGTGGTTCGACTCCGTGGGCCGGTACCCGGTCAAGTTACCTTAGAGGGAATATTTATCATAGATCGTGTAAATGTGATTGTTCGGGTTCGGGTCATGAGCCCAGGGGACGAGGGGATGACAAGTAAGATAAAAGAAAAATGTCACGTCGGATGAACGAGGAATTTGATTGGTTTTGAGTTTTGACTGTCGTGGCTCTTTTTCTTATGTGTTGATTTGTTCCAAGTTGTATAATTCGTTGTATGAAAAAGAAAGGAGTTGATATGTTGGAAGTTTATGTATGAATTTAATTAATTGTTCATACATTTAATTTTATCAAAGTAAAAAATTGTTCATACAATTTAAAGTTTTGCCCATTTATTTGGAGGCCTGTTAGCTATAAATGCTATTTGGTCATATGTTTTAATCAACGTTTGCAAGTAGCAACCATCTTCATTTCGTAATATCAACAACGTTAGTACTCATGGCGTCATTTCCCTTGATAACGGTAGTTTATGTTGATATGTTAATCAAGGCTTTGAAACTTTGAAATAATATACAATGTCGGGCATTTAGTGCTCGTTACCTCTCTATATTAAAATAAGAATAATGTTACATATATCATCTCATCTTACGATGGTGTTTTTTATTTGTATCATACATTTGATAGAATCATGTTGGTATGTTTTTTTGATGGGAGGTAGGACACAAAACAATACGGAATAATCGTTTTTCATTTGTGTTAACCTGTTAGAAAATAAACGAAGTAGAATAGAAAACAATAAAGATATAAATACAAGATTTTTAGGTGAAAACCCCATCGGAGTAAAAAACCACAAGATCGAACTCCACTTCAAAGTTCCACTGTCAATGAAATAATAGATGCACGAGATTCTTTTGAGATAGCATTAGAGGTAAACTAATCGAACAATTAATTAAATCGATGCAACACAGCAAACAGTCAAATTCTTCGAAAAAAAACTACAGCCCAACCCCCTTCGGATTACAATAACTCATCCTATACAGCTTCAAGCAATCCACTGTCAGTTTTCAATCTTCGATTGATGACTTAGGAACGCGATCATCAAATTTTACGATGATACGACACTGTTTCTACCTCTGTCCGATCGTCGGAAGTCGGATGCCGCAACCAAAATACTACACACAATTCTGTCGATGAACTGACTTGGCTGGACTTGCTCGATCCTCTTACTTTCTTGCTGGAATCTGCTGCAAAACTACTGATTAGGAAATTCTCTTGATTGAATAACCAAACAACCAAGGCTGCTCAAATCTCTCCCTCACGCACGGCGTAAAAAAACCAAAAAAGTCTAAATATCCAAAAATATCTTCTATTTTGTTGTTGCATAAATAAATCAACCTAATAAAATTAGGATTTTTTCATATAATAAAATATTAGTTTATCTCATCGGGTTTTCTCCACAAGGTGTAAACCCGGCCCAACATTTTCTCCCTTAACTTTTGAGGATTAAGGTTTCTAATCGATTTCCTTTCATAGCCTTGTGATAAAAACTAAACAATATCTCCGTATAATCCCACTAAGTGCAGGATAAAAAGGAAGATAAAATATATGTAGGATTATACCTGTTACATATTTATAATAAACAGTATATATGTTAATTTCATGAACAGATTTGTTTTGAGTTCCATATTTCATAGTTACGGGAATGTGTGGCTTTTTATTGTGCTTACATTTCTTAGCTTATGGTCTTATGATGAAATTAATGTCTTATGAATTATGTCGGCTTCCCGAAAATATCATTACTTTTGTCCTGATGATAATGGATGCTCTATGGATTTCGTGGTTCGGTTGAGATGTGTTGAATTCAGGTTACAAGTTAACCATAAAATTTGTGACCTAACAATAAATAGATAGGTAGAGGTTGGTTAGAACAAAGCTTCTACACATGTCACATTGAAGATGGCGGAAATATATTTTTTACTCTCTCCCACCCATTATTTTTATAACGTTTTGATTTTATATATATATTGATATAAAATTCGACACGCGTGTAACAACGATCAAATTTAATATTTTTTATAAATTTATCGTGAAACATCAATGATTGTGTAAATAACGTATTTCAATCTAATATATGTTACGAAATGATCATAATTAGAAATAAAAATAAAACATATATTTATATATATATATAATAATATAAATATATATATTATAAAATATATAGAACGGACCCAATAATAGGTTGAAAAGTCAAAGACCGAACTTATGCTTAATTGCGTATTTTAATGATCGGAAAAAGGGGCAGCAGTCGCAGTCCGCTTACTGCTAATTTATATATATATATATTTTCATTTTCTTATATGAAGGGGCAACAACAGCAGTTGTACGCCACGATATGGGTTGATAGATGTTGTGTCATTATCTGATGTTACTATAATTTTTTTACGTCGTGTTACTGTAACATACGCCACTCATTGGAAGATTATATCAACACTAGTAATTGATAGTACTACAGAGAAGGGACTTCTTGTTAATTGGCCGATGACTTGACAAGTGATAGTCGAGATGCGAGTTAGGATTTTGCGGACGATGTCATACCATACGATATCAAAGTATCCAACATATATACGTGCAAATTGTTAACAAAAATTCATAAAAGGGGTTCACGAAACTTCAGGATTTCCAATCGTTTCTTCATCTCATGGAAGAAACAATCAATTATCGTTGAAAGAAACTCCAGAAAAGAGGGAGCAAGTTTCTTCATCTCATGGAAGAAACAATCAATTATCGTTGAAAGAAACTCCAGAATTAAGGGATCGTGACCATCCCTAAAAAGAGCAGGGATAACTTCCTCGTTTTTTTGGTGAATGATTAATTAGTATCAATATCCAAAATATTACTTTTATCTGTCTTATATTATAAATCATATTTTTTATTTTAATTATTTTAAAATATAGATTATATATTATATTTATTAATTTTTCATATAAAAAATATCAAAATAAATCATCGTCAGTTACTTACATCTCCTTGCATCCATCACTTCCTTTCTCCTACTCTTTCATTTAAATCCCACTTGCATCACTTACATACATAAATTTGTGTCATGTTACAGAGCCCTTAAACTCCGCATGTTAAATATGTACACCCATTAATCTCGCATTGACTGTTTCCAAAACAGACACGAGAACATGTAGATACAGCCCATTGGCCAGCTAGCTAGCCATGACCATGGCATATTGATTTGATACCATATCATTATATGTGCATCTAATGTAACCACTTCTTGAGTAGTTATGACTGTTAGGAACCCTCGAAATCACTGAAACGAAACTGCAACAACAAATGCAATTGGGTGGCTAGCTGCTATCGATGGCATTGTTGTTGTACAGTTAGGGGGTGGCCATGTTGCATGTAACCCAAGTATATGTTACTATATGGTTATGGTCCCATACGCGCAATATTTATGATAGTGTATCGTGTATGGTTGGTTACAAATTAATTAATCGAAAGGGCAAATTTGGCAATGTGCGTTGACCCCGTCGAGGGAAGGTGGGATTAATTGTCACTGTTGGAGGTGGCCAGAAGGCGGGTGCAGTGATTGTAATTGTTGAAGTAATGGCAATATCCACGAGAGCATAACATTACTCCAATATTCACGTCAAGCATAGGATACAAAAAAGACGAACATGTGCTTGAATCGATCATATGAAAAAAAAAAAAGGTTGCAATTAAAAAATATATAGTTAAGTTACTGCTCAGCATATGTTTCAAATATATAGCTACAACTTTAAATATTATAAATTAATTCTCATTTATAAAAATGTACCCTTCATAATTTAGTACCTACCTCCACACACATCACCGATGAACTTCAAGTCCACGGGATAAATATTATGATTGTAAATATTTGAAAGTTTTTATGGAGATATAAAAAAGAGAGAATTCTTGATAGGTATCCTATATAATTTTAATTATACAAAAGTATCCCATAATTATTTTATTCTCATTAGTTATCCCATAATCAATTAAGAGATTCATTCTTCAAATATAAATATCCAATCCAAAATTCAATTTTATGAAATTAATTATTTTTAAATCCAACGACGACGACGACGACGAATCCACAACTGATTGACGATGAGAACGACGGACCGACAACGACGAACTACCAACAACGAGGACAAACTAATGAAGAGGACGAATTGCCAACAACGACGACCGAATGATGAATAGATGACTACAACGAAGACGACCGGACAACGAACCGCTGCCGCATCTAACAGTGAACTAAAGACAAGGACAACGAGGAATCCATTTGTGGTTTGTTTGAAAAAAGAAAAAAAGCTTATCTCTTTAGAGTAGGCTAAGTATGAGGAAATGAAGACTATGTTGTTGGCCGTTCATCTGTCGAAGGATATAAGGGAATGATTAACTTGGCAATACATTAATCCTGATGACTCTATTGAGGCAGTTATTTTGACGATGCGATTCAAAAGTTGAAGGGTGAATTGGTCTTGGATGTATTTAAAGGAGTTTGGAGGGGGTTGATTCTAATACGATGTATTATATTATGTATTATGTATTCTGTAATGATATCCAAGGGATAGGGAGTCTTCTTTGCATATGGTATCAGAGTATACATCCTCTTCTTCTCTCAAACCTAGTTTCCCTCTTCCTCCCCCTTCCTTCACCACAAACAGCCGTCGTCTACCTCAGGCCTCTGACTTCAGGCACGGTGGACACTGCTCCTTCAACCTCCAGGCAGTCAACGAGCACGGTGGATATCTCCTCTCCAAGCTCCGATTGCTGCTCATCTTCAATCCCAGATCTGCTCGTTCTCTGGTCAGATCTGAGGCAGCTCGTACGGTGGATATCTCCTCTCCAAGCTCCGATTGTTGCTCATCTTCAATCCCAGATCTGCTCGTTCTCCGGTCAGATCTCAGGCAGCTCGTTCTCCGATAAGGCATCTTCAATCCCAACTCCGGCTCGTTCTGCTAGCCCTGGTCGTCTCCAACAACTTGAGTTGCTCGCCTCGGCTCCCAATCCCAGATCTGGTACGGCTCCGGACGTTGCTTGGCTCCGGTAATCTTTAAGCCTCAGCCATCCCGTCGTGTACCTCACGTTGCTCGAGCAAGGTTGCTGGTCTTCAAGCAGCCGGTCTTCTTACAGCAAGATTAAGGAATGCTTTTGTGGTTCTCAGCTTAAGGAATATTTTTCAGAACCTCAGTTGCAGCTCAGTAGTGATTTGGCTAGCTTTGGTTAGTTTTGTTTTCAAGATCTCAGCAACTGCAGCTTTCAGAAACTTGGTTAGCATGATTTTGACAGTGACTTGCTCAGTAGCCAGTTCTCACAGGATCTCACATGGCGTCCGCTGCGTCTCTTATTCCGAATGTGAGTTACACTCCACCGCTAGTTAAATCGGTGGTCACGAAAACTCTTTCGGTCGTAGAAGATTATCTTGTTTGTCGTGCACAGATGGAATCGTTCCTCTTATCCTATGGTTTCATTGGTTTTGTGGACGGATCCATTATTTCTCCTCCTATGCATCTTCTTCAGGCCTCCTCTACACCGATCTTAAATCCGGATTATTTTCAGTGGCAACGATTTGATCATATGGTTCGATCTTGGTTCTTTGCTACTCTTTCACGTGATATTTTGATAGAGGTATTGAATCTCAAACTTGCTCGTGAGATTTGGGATAGACTCCATCAACGTTTTATGCCAGTCTGCATGGCTAGATCAATGGAATTAAAGCGCACAGTCTGCATGGCTAGATCAATGGAATTAAAGCGCAAGTTGACATCACTTTGCAAGGCTTCGTCGGATATTATGGAGAAATATTTCCGTGAAATCAAAATTGTTGCGGATTCGTTGGCTGCAATCAATTCTCCAGTTTCCAACGCGGATTTGATTGAGCACACTTTGATGGGTCTTGATACGGAATTTGAATCGCTTATTGCGGTGATTATGTACGCACCGACTGCTTCTTCGTTCGATGACATTTGTTCGGAACTTCTTCTTCACGAGCAGCGATTGAAATTTCCTCAGCTCTACAGATGTTCCGCAGCACCAGGCTTTTGCGGCTGTTCGTCGCTCCTCCGGGGGCTATGGTAAATTTAAGGGTGGTAGTTGGGGTGGTCGTCTTTCTCAGTCGTTGCCCGGACGTGGCTCTTATCCGAGTGAGGCTTCGCGACGCTCCAAACCATCCGAGAAACAGTCCAAAGGGATTCTTGGGTATCGTCCGACGTCAGTCTCGGACCGTGCAGGTATGACATGTTGCTCTTCTCCCGTTTCTTTGATGTCTACTATTACTTCCACATTTTCTTCTACTAACCCGGTTGCTTCACGTGTAGTACCTTCTGTCGGTTTATCGTATACCGATATTGTCTGCCAAATCTGTTATCACAATGATCATCTTGCTTTTATTTGTCCTTCTCGTTATGCTCCGTAGTCTATCCAGGCTTTTGCTACTGGTCTTACAGGTGGATCAAACGAGGCTGTATGGTACTCAAATTCGGGTGCATCGTCCCATATGACCAACACTGATGGTAATTTACTTTATAAATCTACTTATACTGGTCGATCTCATGTTTTGGTTACAAATAGATCCAAGGTTCTTATTATTCATGTTGGGCAATCTCGTTTGTCTACCTCTTCCAAACCACTTACTTTTTCCAATGTCTTACACGTCCCTACCCTACAATCTAATCTATTATCTGTTCAGCGTCTTTGTGAAGATAATGATTGTACTGTCATACTCACTGAAGATGTTGTTTCTGTGAACGATATTTTAACGGGTCGAATACTCCTTCAGGGTCCCAGTAAAGGTTGTGTCTACCCCTTCTCCATTGCCACTGCCTCTCCTCCTCTTGTATCGCATACACCTTCGTCTGTTGCTCTTGCTGTGTTCGTTGCCCCTGGTTCGACGTGCATGGCAGACTCGGTCACTGTGGATCATCCACTCTTCGTAAACTTAGGAGTAACAAACATGTTGCCTTTTCTGATAAATTTGTGCATAACTGTATCTGTTGTTGTTTGGGCAAGTCTCAACGTTTACCGTTTGAACCTGTCTTACATAAGGCAACTTCTCCTTTGTTTTTAATCCATTCTGATATTTGGTAGTCTCCTGTTGTATCTAATCTTGGTTTTCGTTACTATGTTTCATTTGTGGATGATTTTACTAGATTTGTATGGATTTATCCAATGAAGCAAAAATCAGAATTTTTACTCCAATTTCTTAAATTTTAAAAAGATGCCTGAAAATCTTTTCGATCGTAAAATTAAAATTTTTCAAAGTGATGGTGGTGGTGAATTTGACAACACTTCGGCTAAACAATATTTTTTGGAGCATGGTATCTTATTTCAAAAATCTTATCCGGACACCGCAGAGCAAAATGGTGTGGCTGAGCGTAAACATCGTCATATCATTAAAATGGCTCGTGTTCTTCTCATTCAGGCTCGACTTCCATCTCATTTTTGGATGGACGCGACCTACACCGCCACATATATCATTAATCGCCTCCCAACTTCCCTTTTGAAAAATATTTCTCCATATGAAAAACTTTTTTGTTATCGTCCTGATTACACATTCTTGCGTGTGTTTGGGTCTTGATGTTTTCCAAATTTCTTTGCTTCTTCCTCCAACAAATTATCTTCTCGTTCGGTCGAATGCGTCTTCATTGGCTACGCCTCCGGTTATAAAGGTTATCGTTGTCTTGACTCTGAAACCAGACGGGTTCATATTAGTCGCATGTCCGTTTTCATGAAGACGCGTTTCCTTACATGAACCTTATTCCTTCCGCAATCCCTCTACCCGACATCACTACCGACTCATTTTTGTCTCCTAATCAGTCCCCTCGCCGAACCCTTTTCTCACCCTCCTTGCCGTCCCCAGTCGATTCTCTCGGCCATATGGATGGTCCTACCCCAATCATGTCCACTCCCGGTTCTCCTTTGCCTTCTCCGTTTTTCCCATTATCGACGACCGATTCTCCACCGATCGTTTGCCATCCTCCCTCTTCGATTCTCTCGTCTGTCCGGTTTGTCCTGTCCTAACTCCACCTATTCCTTTCCTGGTCTCGATCCATCCAATGCAAACGAGGTTGAAATCCGGTATTCCTAAACCCCATATCATTTTGTCCCTTAACACCACCAGCCCCGTTCTTGAGGCCTCATGCTACTCCAAAGCATCCAAAGATCCAGCTTGACAACAAGCTATGACAGACGAGTTTAATACCCTAATGGATAATCATACTTGGACTTTGGTTCCCCATCCTATTACCAAGAATGTGATCGGTTTTCGTTGGGTTTATAAAATAAAGTACAATTCTGATGGTTTTATGGAACTGTACAAAGCTCGTTTGGTCGCCTTAGGTAACCATCAGCGAGAAGGTCTGGATTTTTAGGAGACATTCTGTCATGTCGTTAAACCCACTACCGTGCGTCTGGTTCTTTCTTTGGCTGTCTCTTTTCAGTGGGTCGTTCGTCAGTTAGATGTAAAAAATGTATTTCTTCATGGTCACTTAATTGAGGAGGTTTACATGCAACAACCTTCCGGTTCATACATCCCACTCTCTTTTCTCATGTGTGTCGCCTCCATAAGGCACTGTATGGTCTTCGACAGGCTCCTCGTATCTGGTTTCATCGGTTTAGCAGTTTTCTTCTCCGAAGTGGCTTCACACAGGCTAAGTCCGATAGTTCCATGTTTGTCTATCGTTGTCATTCCCAAATTCTTATCCTGTTACTCTATGTTGATGACATTGTTGTCACCGGCAATTCTCATACACTTCTGTCCTCATTCATCACGGTGCTCTCCTCGGAGTTTCCTATGAAGGATCTTGGGGACATTCACTATTTCTTGGGTTCGGTTTACACACCCTAAAATCGGCTCGTACACCCCTCGCTTCTCGAACCTCCCTTTCCTCCACCGATGGTATGTTACTCTCTGATCTAACCGAGTTTCGTAGTCTAGTGGGGACGTTACAGTATTTATCTATGACTCGGCCTGATATAGCATATGCCGTACATTTGGTCTCTCTTTTTTTGCAGACACCACGTATTCCTCACTTTTTTTGCTGTTCAGCGCATTTACAGATATTTGCAGGGTACTTCGTCCTTTGATATCTCTCTTCGACTCTCGGATATCTCCCTTTTGGTGGCTTATTCAGACGTGGATTGGGCCGGTTGTCCGGATAGTGCACGTTCCACTACAGGTTCTGCGATTTACCTGGGGTCTAATTTGATATCTTGGCAAGCCAAGAAGCAGCCTACCGTCTCTAAATCCTCCACGGAGGCCGAATATAGGACGGTTGCGTATACGGTTGCCGATACACTTTGGATCCGTTCCTTGTTGGCCGAGCTCGACTTTTCTCTTCTCAAGCCTGTCCGGTTATTCTGTGATAATGTTTCGGCTTCCTATCTCGTCCTGGACTCAGTCCTTCATACACGCAGTAAACATGTGGCTGTTGATTATCATTTCGTTCGGAAGCGGGTGTCTCATAGAGACTTGATTGTTCGTTACGTTACCACTCACCTTCAGCTAGCCGACATCTTTACTAAGGCTTTATCCTCGGATCGTTTTGAGTTTTTTCGTTCCAATTTGGACGTGACCTCCCCTCACAAATTGGGGGATAATACGATGTATTGTATTCTGCATTATGTATTCTGTATCTTGTATTCTATATTGACTATATATATAATAGAATGGTATCCAAGGGATACGGAGTCTCTTCTTTGCATAGATTCCACCTAAGATGGAGGTTCAGGTCTGGTTGACAATTAAGGACAGAGACAAGACTAAAGGCCTTATGGCTCGGATGGGAAACATTTTGATAGAGATAGATATTTGTCCATTTTGCTTATAGATGATCATGCTGAGGGTGTCCATCATGCTTTGATGTTTTGCGATCCAGTGTGGCATGTCTGGCGCAAGTGTACGGAATGCTGGGGAGATGATTTTGTTTTGCCGGGTATAATGCGGGAATTATTTGAAGGGTGGATTGCTATTCCGATGGGAAATGAATGCAAAAAGGTTTGGACCTTCTTGTTTTTCACTATTGTTTGGTCGAGAAATAGTATTGTATTTGATAATAAGAATCCTAGGTGGCTGGAGATGCATGAGATTTATCTTGATGAGGTTGTGGTATTGGTCAAGATTGATCGAGAATTGCAGGCAGATGAGTTCTAGTTTCATGAACTCATCGTTGTTCTACGGAGTATTGGAGTCCTGCATCCTACAGGGAAGATATTATTGCAATGTTGTTTGATATGCAGGATGCTGCAAGATCGGATCACTTGTAATTATATCGGATCCTTACTGTCCTTCGCCGATGTTTTTGTAATCGAATTATATATTTAAATATTAATAGCTGTAATTGTTTATAGAGATTTTTAAGTTGTTCGTGTTCTCTACTTAATTCCCCTATGCTTAAATTAGAGAGATGAGAAATAGGAATACTTACCTTTGGTTCACAATCAAGGTTGGACATGCTGATAAATACTCTCATCACTCATCAGTGACGGAACCTGCAGGAAATCAAACACAAAACATTTTACCCGGGGTGATGAGAAACGCAAATTTCATTACAGTGCTCATAGCTGGCCACCATGGAATTGTGTCTATACCATCATGTGCGAATAGCTGAGTGGCCAAGTTCAGAAGGAAATGAAATTCAAACCATCGAACTAACAGTAAATAGAATAGCCCATGCCTAGCAATCTGGAGTATCAAATATACTTGAACATGTAACCATACCTCGATGCTGGGAAATAAGCATTTGGCATGATATTGCAAATTATCTTACCCATTTATATTGATTAATAGCCTGATCAAGGTTTACAGGAATGAAAAAGAAGCCATTAAAAATTTCAGCGACTTAAAAAGACCTTAACTTAAAGTCCATATACAATTTTGAGCAGAAACCATTCAAAAGGTGACAAAAACTAGTTTTTTTTATCTACTCCTTGCTTCCTGATAAATGAATAAGTAACATTTGTAATTTAAATAATCAAGTTCGCTGCAAAACCAATCAATGTTTATATGTCAAAACTTTCAAGTATAGGACTTTATGCTAATTAGCATAATATTTAACTATCTATAACTATCAACACAACTCATATTGGTTATATTTGTCTTCAAGATCGCTTGTTAAATGTTAGTCGCATCTCTGAGTGAGCGAATTCATACTAATTTTCCCATTCAAATTAGAGATGAGAATTGGGAAATAGTAAATCTAAACAGTGATTCAAAATCCAGCTCACCTGAACGACATGGAGTTCCGTGAGCGGCAAAACCTGCAGAAAATAATCACAAAGATCTTAGATCTTAGTATCACACATAAGAAACAGACAGATTTCACTACAGTGGGCATAGCTTGCCACCACGGAATTGTGTCTATAAAACAAGTTATGACCAGCCAGAAGTACGCATCATCAGCTAAGAAATGAGTCAAGAAATTCAGGTAGAAACAAAAATAAAGGGCATTAACTGGATAGTAGCTACAAGAACACATTTTCTAGCGATTTCGAAAACTAAACACACTTCTGCATGCAACCATAGGTAGATGTTGATGCATAAGTATTGCTCTGTCCTGAGGCGGATCTTTGGTGCTGATATCACATAGTAAGAGACCTTGCCAACTTACCATCTTAAACTTGATAGGATCATGACTTTGAGCTTCTAAACATGGCCTTTTGTTCCGCAACAACTGGATTTAGCCTTGAAGTATCATCAATCATGTTACAGTACAATAACGAATGTTAGATCTTGTTATGTACACGGAAAACCTGTTAATGCCCAAGTGATGACCCACTCAGTAGCATCAGCTGAACACCAACCAAGTCCAGAAAATCATGAAAAAACAATAATTTGATAATGGTATGAATGCGCGCACACCAAGCTCGTGAAGTTCAAGTACCACCATACCAGTAAAAACATAAGGGAGTCCGTTATTGTCATCACACGATAAAGAGCTTGTTGGTGCTTATGCTACCTAATGGGAAGTGGTGAGCAGGAAGAAGGCTCCTAGATAGCGTAAAAATTATCATAAGAATGTAACTAGCATAAGAAGTAATTTCATAATATTACCAAAAATAGGAGGAGTTCACAGCTAACATAACAAGCCTTGCTCAATTCTACCAGAGTTAGGTGTGCAAGCGCATTCAAAATGTAATGACCCAATTTTTTTTCTAAATCAAATAAGCATGACAGAAAATATTATGTGATGCAGCTAACCTTTCAGTTGCTGAGGGAACTCGGTTGCTAATTGCAATGAGCTTCTGGTCCCAATTCCTACAACATAGCTATCAGTATTCAGCGGCCGTATAAGTTTCAGCCTGGATCTATATCAGCTGAGAAAACTGATGTTAATGCAAATAGTGTCCCAGGCAAGCACCTTGGCAAGTATCAGTCGTAAATAAATTAAAGCAAAGCTATGAAGACCTAACATGCCATCTGCATTGGTAATAGAATGACCGTCTAAGGATAGTGCAACTCCAACAGAAGTTCTAGAAAACAGTAGGATCATTTAATGTAAAATACCCTGAACCTGAATCATGAGGTTTATCAATAATCAATAAAGGATAGCCCCAGGTTCCTTGAATTGGCACTGACATGGATGCTAGGTTTGGTTAAAATTAATTCTGTAAACGATCAGCTGCTTCACATTTCGGGCTAGGTGGAGGCACATGTGCTGCTGTCCCACTCTACTGAACTTTCAGAAAGCGTCTCTGAACATGCGAAAGAAATTTAACTTGTACATTAATGAATAAATCTCAAGGTTCTTAAAAAGAAAATGTATTTCCAAAGTAAAAATATCTTACTCTCCACAAGTTAAGCAAAGTGGACTGAGATAAATGCTCAATACACAAATCTTCTGCTCACGGACTATAGGTAGGATAAGACATGTAGTCAGATTTCTTACATTTTAGAGAGTCTGTGCACAATAAACAAGACAGTTACACTCATATTGAAAGATGCAGTTGAAACCGTAAAGAAGATGAACCACTCAAACAACCCATGCGATGAACAAAATAATCAACATTCGACATACAAATCAACCAAGCCGATGTTAATCCCCTTTCCACTTTCCCAAGCCTTTATGCATTGTTCGACCATACAATGCCATTATACACTATACAATACCATGCTATCCTCTTTGGCTCCTTCATGTCATGAAATGCAAGTTCTGTTAGACGGGAAAAAAATTAGCAGAAGCGATGGCCTTTAGGCATAACATGTCGTCTTAGTGCATTATTTAGAATTTTAAATGGGTGATCTCAAACACTTCCGATGAAATTACAACGCTGATGTGCCATTATAAGCAAGAAAGAACCTGAATGATTTTTTTGGAAGCATTCTATCCAATTTCAATAAAAACTCAATATCCAAAAATGGAAAAAAGAAAGCTCCTTTTAGCTTCAGACAATCATACCATATGTCTGACCTTAAAATTTGATCAAAGCAAGCATGATCCAATGTATGGATGAACTTTGATAAAACAAAATAAAATTAATGATATTTTATGATGCAAGAAAACAATACACTGTTGCTCCAGGCATCACAACATGGTTTCAATTATTGGCGGCATCTCTACCATATGCATCAGACAAAAAACTTTTGTTAGTATGGCTTAAAATATCGATCATAACCAAATATTGGATTTAACAGCAAAAAATTGGATATAACAACCACAAATTGGTTATATAAGCAACATATCAGACTCACATAGAGACCAAAAATATGTAGTAACCGGAAACTCATCCAAACTTTGAGACATTTGTAAAGGTATATTCTGAAACGAATGAAACCTAAAAAAAAAAAAACAATATCAACCCAAGAGCTACAACTTACTAATCAATTTCTCTATCACAGGGGTACAATTGTAACCTTTGGTGATATGCAAATTGCTTAGAGTATTTAGACGCATCGTGAGGAGATCAAGGATACAAATCTTCCGTGCCATAGCCTTTTAGGCTAAGTACTTTTGCTAGCTCCTCTTGCAAACAAAGGCGCACCTGATCTTCATACTTGTCATTACGGTTTATTAGAAAGATTACAATTATCAACCCCAACATTATTAGAAATTATCAACGTTTGTTTGAAAGTTTACATATAATTATGCTCAAAATATGCTGCAAAACCTGATTTAGGAATCATTCATAGATAAAGTTCAGAACATACCATGTATGGTTCTTCGACAGTGGGCAGATTTATCGATCCCAAGGGGTGCGCAGATCCGTGATAGGGAATTGGAGGTTCAATTGGTTTGAGAAATGTCGCCGGAGAGTGGTTTGGAGAGGGACCTGTGATTGGGGCGGCGGCGCCGGCGAGGGATTTGGGGAACCCTAGTGAGTGAGGATGCTCACGGAGAGGAGATGTAAGAATTTTTTGTTTAAAGATAAAGTTCAGAACATACCCATATATGGTTCTTCGACAGTGGGCAGATTTATCGATCCCAAGGGGTGCGCGCAGATCCGTGATAGGCATACACATCTGGTTAATTGATGGCAGAAAGATGTGACCTTCATCCGTCTCCCCAAATCAGAGATATTCTACTGTGAAAAATATAGCCGTTTTGATGCGTCATAAATTTCTGATGAAACCAATAAGGGAGCTGAAGAAAGATGTTAGGGCGACATATCTGAAGCAGGAGTTATCATAAACGAGAAGATCGGGTGCCCATGCCCCTGTGAAACTAGACTTCTCCTTTGATAGAGCCCCTCCAAAACCGGATCTCTGAAGTGGTCAGTTCCTGCAATCAAAATATAATGCAATAACCCCCCTACTTTCTAAATGTACTAAACAAATTAATAGGATTAGGTGGATTGCTGAAAATCACATTCAAATGTTGTGGCATTAGGCAAGCAGCCGCATGGTGGTGGGTCAGTCTTCTCCTGTAATCACATAAAGATGTGATATAACCCACCACATAGTTGCTGGTTTCAACACGCTTGAGGTCCCAATTCCCCATGGATCTAAATCGGCTGAGAAAACATATGTTAGCATAAGAATTTCCAGGGCCAAGGCCTGAGCAAGTATCTGTCAGCCAAATATATTTGAACAAAGCTATGGAGACCAATCATGCCACCGGCATTAATAATAATATGATCGGCCAAGGAAGAGATAACTCCACTGAAACGAAAGCTCACAAGGTCAGATACATCATACCATTTATTATACCCTGGAATCAAGAGGATTATCAACGAAAGATAACCCAGGTAGCTTGAATTGGCCCTGAAACTGCCAATACTAATTTCATATAGATGTTGGGTTAGGTTTAAATCATTTGTAATTAACTAACGATTTCAGAAGCCTGGATTAGGAACATCAGCTTTGCATTTCAGGAGAGGTGGAGGCACATTTGCTTTGTTCCACTCATCTGAACTTTTAGAAAGTCTCTGATAATAGCTTCCAATTTGTAGAAACACAGTATACCTTTGCCGAAGCAAAGTGTAAATCACACCAGTGTATAGTCCTTAAGGTTCCTACACAGAAATATTATGTGCTATGTTAAGGTCTTAGGGATTTAAGCAAAAACCACTGAGATAATGTACTCAGTTCACATGTCTCCTGTTCTCGGAAAGTAGGGAGGACGATTATAACCTGACTCCTGCATTGTGGAAGAGCTGTGAACATAAAGGACCAAACTATACTCCTCTCCATAGAAGTCGATTATAACATTTGTGTCAGGAAGCAGGAGTAAATGCTAGCCTTCAATAGTATATGTTCATTTCAACCGTCACACATTTCGTGGCCATCAGGGTTCAAAGATACGATGCAACAACCTTTTAGGCTAAGCACGTCTTCTAGCTACTGTTTGCATTGACCATAAGCACGTCTTTTAGTTCAGAAGTTTTAACATATTGTTATACTAGCTAAAAGCATGCTGAAAATCTGCTCCATGAGGATTCAAATGTGAAATTAAGAACATACCATGGCATATTCTCAAATAGTGGGCAGAACACTTCGTCACCTAGGAGAGCTTTGCGAGTAGCATATCACGGCCATTAAAGAAGCTTTGACGTGCCATCAAATTTGTTACAAAACCTATGTGGGAACAGAAGAAAGATAATTGGGTTCTTTAATTGAAGTAAGAGTTACCATAGAACAAAGGAGTAAGTGTCTATACCCCTTTGTGTGGCAATCTTCTCTGGTGGTCTGGCATATTCATCACACAGTGAAAATCCCAGAACATGACTTATGAGAACCAACATATTGGAGCATTAAAGATGATTTCACCAGCCAAGGTTCAACCGCAAGAGGAAGCTACAAGAGAGATCCATGCCAAGCACATCTCTCAAGTGATCAGAGCCATGCCAAGGTTCAACCGCAAGATGAAGCTACAAGAGAGACCCATGCCAAGCACATCTCTCAAGTGATCAGAGCCTGGTGCATGCAATCAAGATATATCAGCAATATCGTACAATGGTTTCAATAACCTAAACAACATGAACATTATCCAATGGAATCAACCGCAAGAGGAAGCTACAAGAGAGACACATGCCAAGCACATCTCTCAAGTGATCAGAGCCTGGTGCATGCAATCAAGATATATCAGCAGTATCGTACAATGGTTTCAATAACCTAAACAACATGAACATTATCCAATGGAATCCCAAAACATTATGAGAACCAACATATTGGAGCATTAAAGATGATTTCACCAGCCAAGGTTCAACCGCAAGAGGAAGCTACAAGAGAGACACATGCCAAGCACATCTCTCAAGTGATCAGAGCCTGGTG
>LIEC01011361.1:28373-40650 GCA_001925005.1 Drosera capensis
TCGTGGCCATCAGGGTTCAAAGATACGATGCAACAACCTTTTAGGCTAAGCACGTCTTCTAGCTACTGTTTGCATTGACCATAAGCACGTCTTTTAGTTCAGAAGTTTTAACATATTGTTATACTAGCTAAAAGCATGCTGAAAATCTGCTCCATGAGGATTCAAATGTGAAATTAAGAACATACCATGGCATATTCTCAAATAGTGGGCAGAACACTTCGTCACCTAGGAGAGCTTTGCGAGTAGCATATCACGGCCATTAAAGAAGCTTTGACGTGCCATCAAATTTGTTACAAAACCTATGTGGGAACAGAAGAAAGATAATTGGGTTCTTTAATTGAAGTAAGAGTTACCATAGAACAAAGGAGTAAGTGTCTATACCCCTTTGTGTGGCAATCTTCTCTGGTGGTCTGGCATATTCATCACACAGTGAAAATCCCAGAACATGACTTATGAGAACCAACATATTGGAGCATTAAAGATGATTTCACCAGCCAAGGTTCAACCGCAAGAGGAAGCTACAAGAGAGACACATGCCAAGCACATCTCTCAAGTGATCAGAGCCTGG
This sequence comes from Drosera capensis, assembly GCA_001925005.1. Classification (NCBI taxonomy): domain Eukaryota; kingdom Viridiplantae; phylum Streptophyta; class Magnoliopsida; order Caryophyllales; family Droseraceae; genus Drosera; species Drosera capensis. The sequence continues at coordinate 28,942 of LIEC01011361.1, forward strand.
TGCATGCAATCAAGATATATCAGCAGTATCGTACAATGGTTTCAATAACCTAAACAACATGAACATTATCCAATGGGTTGCTTGAGAGAAAGATCACACAGGAAAACTTTCAGACTCACATTTTGTGACATTTTACACAGTATATGACTACATGAATACTTCCTAGGCATGCTTCTTCATGCTAAACCATTATAAATACTTCAGCAGTCCATATCTCTTAAATTTAAGCACAGGATGCCCTTTCCTTTCTTAAATGTCATCATCTCATGACTTCTATTAAGTGATCGACTTATATGACAAGACTCGTTGTTCTCATATAGGGATATATCATGCCACATACGTGACATGAGGCATGCTTCTTCATGCTAAACCATTATAAATACTTCAGCAGTCCATATCTCTTAAATTTAAGCACAGGATGCCCTTTCCTTTCTTAAATGTCATCATCTCATGACTTCTATTAAGTGATCGACTTATATGACAAGACTCGTTGTTCTCATATAGGGATATATCATGCCACATATGTGACATGAGGCATGCATAACCAGATATAACATATATAACCGGAAACATATATCGTTCACAAATGGGAACTCCCCACAGAGGCTATCGAAGAAACCTTATAAGAACTATGATACTCTGGAGAAGTCAGAGCCATGGTTTCAGTGTTTTACAGCTACTATCATATTAGCATGACTTCTATTAAGTGATCGACTTATATGACAAGACTCGTTGTTCTCATATAGGGATATATCATGCCACATACGTGACATGAGGCATGCATAACCAGATATAACATATATAACCGGACACATATATCGTTCACAAATGGGAACTCCCCACAGAGGCTATCGAAGAAACCTTATAAGAACTATGATACTCTGGAGAAGTCAGAGCCATGGTTTCAGTGTTTTACAGCTACTATCATATTAGCATAGAATAACTCTCACTTTTTTTAAGTTATGCTAACGCCAACATCCCGAAAAAATGGTCACCCAAAACGCTAAATGATCAATGCGATTGGAAGAGTGAGATAAAGAATTCCAGTTACTTGATGCAAAATTAGAAAGAAGGCCCTAGCTTTAGAACAGATTTACACAACCTGGAAATAGTCAATTAGCAACGTCACTTGTGCTCATCAGTAGGCAGTGCTAACCTCAAAAAGTATCTTAATTCTGAGATCCTCTCTTTTGTTGATCCCCGAGCTTGTTGCCCTCCATTGATGGTCAGATGGCATTAGAAAAGTAGTCCACGAGCCATTTCCACGCCAACACTCACAACCATGAATCACAAACAATTTCATCAAGGCTGCAACAAAGCAATAAAACTTGAATAAGTGAACAGCGAAGTTTAGAACTTGACAAAAAAAGAAAAAAGAAAAAAAGAAGAAGCACAAACAGACATGAAAGCATTGCAGAAGGACCATATCTTCAGTAAAGCAAATGTCATCTGGTGTTTCTCTTCGTAGTTGGCTCTTGGGTTAGTATTCTCTGTATATTGACGAATGTCAGTACTCTATAAGCGGAAAAGCCAGAAGGACAACAAGGGATAGCTCCTTTCCTTATTTTCTGACGCGACATGAAAAACTGCACACTGATTCCACAAGGGGAAAAGAAACATCCGACTTCTTGGAAGAGTAAACCCAAATACAAGATTGTCAATTTGCAAATTCAAAACAAGTAAGAAAAAAATATACTAGAGCAACGAAAATCAAGAAGATCATACTGAGAGTTTACAAATTAAAGTTACCGAGATTGTCACTGCGACATTTAATCTCCATCACGGCATTAGGGATTCACCCATGGTTCCCATGGAGAAACAAGATCAGACTCAACAGAGATTGATGCTAATATCTTCGATCCCCACAATGGCGCTAGGGAATGAGAGTTTACAAATTAAACTGAGAGTCTGAGTCTGATCATACTGAGAGTTTCTCCATGCTAGGGAATGAGAGTTTACAAATTAAACTGAGAGTCTGAGTCTGATCATACTGAGAGTTTCTCCATGCTAATATCTGTTGAGTCTGATCATACTGAGAGTTTACAAATTAAAGTTACCGAGATTGTCACTGCAACATTTAATCTCCATCGCGGCATTAGGGATTCACCCATGGTTCCCATGGAGAAACAAGATCAGACTCAACAGAGATTGATGCTAATATCTTCGATCCCCACAATGGCGCTAGGGAATGAGAGTTTACAAATTAAACTGAGAGTCTGAGTCTGATCATACTGAGAGTTTCTCCATGCTAATATCTGTTGAGTCTGATCATACTGAGAGTTTACAAATTAAAGTTACCGAGATTGTCACTGCAACATTTAATCTCCATCGCGGCATTAGGGATTCACCCATGGTTCCCATGGAGAAACAAGATCAGACTCAACAGAGATTGATGCTAATATCTTCGATCCCCACAATGGCGCTAGGGAATGACCCCTGGTTGCTGGGAGATGGAGAAGCTAGAATTTTGGAGAGATTCTCACCATGAACGTCATCGATCCCCACAACACCACGAGGGAATCACCCCTTGTCGTTTGGAGACGAAAATCAGTTTCAAATGAGATACTCATAATAAAGATCTTCCATCCCATTTCAGCTTGCTCTACAGAAATTGATAGGATTTGCCCATTATAGCTTCTCAATGTGGCCTTTAGTTCCTAGGTCAAGCCAATAAGCTGTGATCACGTGTAGCAATATCAAACATCAAACATACTTAGCATGTAAACATACTTCTACACTGAAGAATAAGCATGGTTATGTCCAGAGGTAGAGGTAGAAACTGAAAGCAAAAGTCACAAAATAAGGCCTTGACGACTTACTGTTTTGAGATTGGTAGGATCGATAATTCCATCTCTTTGAGCTTGTCCTCATGTCATTAAATTTTCCTGGATCAAACTCACAGGCTTAACTTCTATTTCCTGTCTCAGTCATCGTCATATTTTAATGAGTAAAAGTAATTACCAAAATATTCTGCAAAGAGGTCAACATTGAACAAGCATTTGGCGTTCATATGTCTGGACATGTTCACATACCACCTTCACAAAGCCCGACATATCATTAATCATTCTTATATCACTCAGCCGCTGCAATCATGGAAATCAGCCCATGAGAATCATAAACATGTGGCGAAATCAGGATTTGCCGCTATCATCATAATATTACTATCTCCTGTTTGATGTGAGTTACGCCGAGGTCAGAAACCCGTGATACGAAATATTATGTCATCAATACTGAAATGAGGATACTTTATGCAAGTATAAGGACACCCTAGCTAAAAAAATCGATGTAATACATTTCAACAACTAAGGATGTAACCTTGTCATGGTCAAATGAAATCAGATAAGTAGTGTATCAGCCAAGCACAACATATACACCTCACCATCCATTAACCATCCGAAGAAGAATAACCCCCAAACCAACCTATCACAATTTACACGAGACAACAATTCAATAGCAGATCTTAAAAATACTTGGTGATGAGCAACATGGTTTAGCTACTGATAAGAAAAATGCATAGAGGACAAAGAACAACAAATATAAGTATCAGAAAATGCGAGCAAAATGCAAGGATAATAACCTCAGTAATTGAAAGACCAGGGTTTCCTGCATACTCACAATTGTGAGCACACAATGAGCAGAAAGGTCAGAGGAACGAGGAATAGAAAGCGCTCGCCTCAGCTAAAATGCAGTTTGAATTAACGGACAGTCCTTCTTCCCACCACTCCTGAGGAGTCAACTCATGGCAACAAACAGGACACAAGTTGAGCCATATGGACGAAGGGACAATTCAAACTGAAAGATATACAAGACATTATCTTAGCCTCAGCACCCTATTTAAACCAGTTTACATAGAAAGCGCAACGCAAATCAATTTAGAATGCCAGTTTAGGAATGGTCGATCAATCGGATCTTCAGATGGCATGGTTATCTATGGACCCGACTTAAAATCATAACAGAACTTAAGCAAATGCAATAGTGACTTAATCGGACATTATCTGTCAATTAGGCAAATGCTTCTCAAAACAGATGTAGGATCACCAGCCATGACCATAGAGCACAAGAGAGAGAAAGCTGGCCCCTCGTCAAGTAACAAGAGATTCCCCTGCGAATAAAAATAGAGTGGATCACAAAGAAATCCTCAATCAGAAGACACATGAACTTATAATCGTTTCAAGATGATGAACTCGATCACGTACGTTATATATCATTTGCCACACATACCTGGTCCAAAGTAGGAAACCAGACTTCTGGATGCACCTGTTTAGATGGAAGCGGGACAATGGTGATACCATGATTAACCTGATTACTTCTCGTGCAGAGTTTAAGCCCTTGATGTGCGACAAGGGAACTAGCCAATCCTCCTGTCACAGCAAATTCAATTCAGATCATTTACCCAAAACAACATACTAGAGTGAACAGCCATCAGAACATTCAAAGGGAAGATGTCAGAAAGCAATTAAGAATTACCGACATTGTCACTTCAATTTTCAGTTTCCATCGCGCTAGGGAATCACCTCGGGTTTTCTGGGAGAAGAAGAAATTGCACTCAAAAGAGCTTCTCAGTGTGATCATCTTCAATCCCCAAGACAATGCTAGGGAATCACCCCCAATCACCTAGAGACGAAGAAGATCAGATTCAGTTACACTATCACTGTAAATTTACCATCTCGAGGTGAAACTAGGGAATCACTCCAGTTCTCCATAAGAGGAACTACACCTTTTGCAAATTCAACATGAGCCACGATCTACAATCCTTCAAGACATTAGGGTTTCATCTCCTAGAGATCACCTAGAGACGAAGAAGATCAGATTCAGTTCCACTTTCACTGTAAATTTACCATCTCGAGGTGAAACGAGGGCTCCATAAGAGGAACTACACCTTTTGCAAATTTAACATGAACCACGATCTACAATCCTTCACGAAATTATCTAAAATCCTTCACCTGTTCTCTACCCCCGTTGGTCGTCGGAGAAGAAGATGATTGCTCTCGACTTTGGCCGCTTAAGGGAATTGGGGGTCGGAGGCCCTGCTGTCTCAAATTCAAGATTCACCGCGACCTTGAATCCCAATACAAATTCAGGGTTTCATCTCGATCTTTTCGCTTCGTACATCGACCACTGATTAGAATTCGGGATCTTTGGATCTACGAAGATCTCCATGGCGGCGTCGGGGATTCACCCTAATTCGATCCCAAAAATTAGGTTTTCACCCCTATTCGTCGGAGAAGAAGACGAGCCCTCGGCTTCAACCCCCGTCCGACAGGACATCAAAGAAACTGATTCGAATCCCATATTCACCGTGATCTTCAATCCCCATATCAAATTAGGGTTTCACCCCAACTCGATCCCAAAAATTAGGGTGTCACCCTGTTCGCATGGAGAAGAACAAGATCGCGTCCGAAATCGAACTCGAATCCGTCACCTCGATGCAGATCCTCGATCGATCAATCCCATCATCATCGGCCATCGGGGAATCACCCCCAGTCGATCCCTCTCAATCTTCGATCTCCGCGGCCGTGTCGGGGAGTCACCCCCGGTGGTCGCTAGAGAAGAAGAAGATGAACACTCTCGACTTTCAGCCTCCGATGAGATATCGAGAATTAATTCATCGGTTCGTCGCGACCTTCGATTCCCTAGAAAGTAGGGATTCACCCCAATTCGATCCCAAAAATTAGGGTTTCACCCCTGTTTCAGGAGAAAACAACAAGATCGCGTTCCACATCGAACTCGATCGATCGATCTATTAGCGACGTCGGGGAATCACCCCGGGTCGATTGCTCTCGATCTTCCGACCACCGAGGAGAAGAAGATCGATGGCTCTCGACTTTGGCTGCTGATGAGAATTTGGGATCTGAGGATTTGTACCGTTGAGGAGGGGTGGTGTGAATGAATTTGTAGATGAATGGAAAAATAGCCGTTGGGGTAAATCTTCTGCGTTGAGATAACGCAGATTTTTTGTGTGTTTTGTTTTTCGCTTTTAAATCAAATTTTGTTTCGTGATTCAAAAATTGCTGCAGGGGATGATGTAAAGAAAACATGATGTTATGTTATTTTGATGTGAAAATAAAATGATTTTAAAAATTCGAGAACAAAGATAATTTTAAATAAATCTTCATTTTTAGATGTGTTCTAGCAACACATAATTTGTTATTAACAAAAAAACTCTTTTTTCTATTTATTTTTTCCCTTTTCAATATAGGAGTAACATTTAGTATAATCTATGCCGTTAAACATCTTATGTTAAAATTTCTTAATGTCAAAGCATATCTACGTATAAAAAAATTAAAAACTACTCCGTTTTGGAGTTTTTTTTTTTTTTTTTTTTAAGAATACGTTTGGTTCGACTTAAATTTTGACAATGTATGTATTCTGTTTTGTGTTTTTAATAGTTAGAAAAAACATGTTTCGTACTTTAGTGTTAAGGATATAGTGATAAAGCAAAAACATAAAAACTATGAAAATCAAGAATGAACCCCTATGTTTCGTCAATTTGTTTGGTATTGTATCAGCAATGAACCCTTACATTTCGTCAATTTGTTTGGTATCATATCTGTTTTTGTTTTCTATTTTCATTTCATGTTAAGGATAATTCCACTACTGTTAGAGATTATAGACCTATAACATGTTGTACGGTGATCTATAAGATCATATCTTAGAAGTTATGCAAGTGTTTGAAAGCAGTTTTGCCTTTATTGCTGGATTGGTCTCAAAGGGCCTTTATAACGTTTCGATTTTTCATTATTTATTAATTATACATATAATATCAATGTCGTTAATGATGAAATGTTATTTTGATCGAGTATGATTAATAATCATTTGAGAAAGAAGAGAATGTTTAAAGAAGAAGAAGAAATTGGTTGAATACCATTTTGAATAGGTTATACTTTTAAACTTCATAATGCGCGAGATTCATTTTCAAAACAAAAAGAGAAAGAATGAAATCAAATATTTACAAATCACACAAAAATGATACTTTCTTTAAAAACAATCTTATGAAAAAAAATAATAAGAGACACTTTAGAGAAAAAGAGAGAGCGGGTGATACTTCATGATAATTTACTCGGTTAGGTGATAGTTCTATATAATTTTTCCTCCATAAAATGAAATTATGATATTGTACACAACAATCAATCTATATTGAAGTTTATATGTTATTTGATGAAATTGAATAATGTTCAAAAGGTTTATCGAAATAAATTTTCAAGGGTTATTGATTTATATGAAAAGTTATAAATTAATACAAAAGAATGTTACTCATAACAAATAGGAAACAACCCAAAATTAAAAGGACCAAAACATGTAAATGGACCAGTCTGTATTTATAAAATGCAATTGAATCTTTGTCCATACAATTGTCGCATGATGCTTATATTATTATTTCGGCTGTGAAGATCAAGCCCAAGATCTTTTCTTGGGCCGTGATTGATTTGGTTGTTAGATTTGTGGCACCGAAGGATAAAACTATTATAGATTGAACTCCAACTCCCTCATTCAAATGACAATTCTTTGGTTTTTTTATGCATTCACGAGGGATATTATTTAACTTATATTATTTTAACGTTTTACAATAATTTATCGTGAAAATCAACATTTGGTCATCTTGCTGGATCAAAACTTCACATCGATAAAAATAAATGTACACAGTAATGATTTCATCAAGATAGAGGAAGTAATTCATACGAGGTCATTCATACATATTTGTTTTTTTTATGGATACATCTCTGCTTTGTATTAATAGCATAATACTTATACGAAAAAACTAGGTTTCAAAGATTAGAATGCACTATATTACTTCATTTATGAAAAGATTATTTTTATTGAGAATTGAATTCATGAGCAATTTTACCAATCTTGATCGAAGTGTCTTTTAAATCCGTAAAGACTGATCGATTTTTAACACGACATCAATCTTCATTTGGGAGAGAAAAAGCATCTTCACCCCATTCTCTATTTGGGTTGTATTTTTCATTTTTATCAATCCAAATGACAACTTACATCAATACTCCAGTGTGATTTAAAATGTTAAAAAAAATGTTATTTTTTTGGTCAAATTTGATAAAATAATAATAATGATAATTCCCTCTCGATTCAAACCCTTAAATTCTTCTTTTCGTCCACTTTCATCATTTTGATGAGTGTTTGAGCTAAAATCAAGCACTTCCCAATGGATTAAGGGTCCAACATTAGGTCCAATACCACTAAGTCAAACACCTGTCCCCTTGGGTCAAATGACAGGAGGTGAATAAAAGATTCTCTTTTTAAATAATCATGTCAAGTGTATGTCAAAAAAATGATGGACATTTATTATATATATCTATTTCATCAATAAAAAAATTATTCTTGGACCCAACTCTTTAAGTTTTATTTGGGAATTCTTAAAAGTCCCAACTGATTTAAACATCAGAGATGATCTCCGAGAAAAATTTATCGGATCTGACTGATCGATTTTGTTATTTCTGATATGCAGACAGATCGGGCAAGAACAATGACCCAAAAACATATATTCCACTACAAAATACCTGGACTCCCAAATTTAGACCACCCTATCCGATTTTTACCACAAACAATGAGAAAATAGCAATAACGGATGTAGAGTTCCTTACCAATTTGTGTCAATGTCATCATTTGGGTTGCAAAAAATTTAAAATGACAACCCTAATAACAAGGTATGGGTGGTGTTGTTCTAACTTCTAAAGGGCAACTTCGTAAAGTTTAAAGCCCGTTACAAACCTTGGTGTTTGTTATGGTTTTGGAGAATACTGTGGACGGGTGCATGTTTTCCTATCTATTTTTACGTCACGGAATACCTATGACAATTTATGACAACCAAAGGTTCATGGACTCACAAACTTATGAAAAGCGTATTTAACAAGTTAATTAGACTGAGTCAAAGTAAACAATTACTCCAAAGTTCTATGTGCAAAAAGTTGTGGCCATATACCCGTGAGAGACTCCAAAGCTCATATGAGTCATAAGTATTCTCAAAGTCGACGTTGATCGATTCGGGTCTGATTCATGCACCAAAAAACTTTCTACCGTGAAGCATTGTATGCTGGAACTTTGGTAACGGTCATTAGAATTGATGATAGACGTTGGAGAATATATATCTAATATTTTCTCTTATATCAAAACTCATTGGGCTTATCCATATATTATAGTATTATGTTGAAAAATCCTATCAAAAATTTGAATTAATGTTAAAACTTTAAAGAAAATATATATTTAACAAGAAAATCGATTTTTAAGATAACTTTTGATAATATCAAGACACATAATGATAGAGAAATAATTTATCAAAAAAATATTTGAATATAGTGATTTTGATAATGTATCTTGTTTAGAAATGAAATTTTCTACCTTTTTAAATAGCAAAACCGATAAGCTCATAGTGTCAATTGTGGTATCTTGATGGTGGCCCTCCAAGCACCTTGTACCGCATCTTCTGCTGTCATCTCTGAGCTTCTTTTCAGTTGAAACTATCCATTTCTAAATCGAGTAAAAAAGAATCTATCAAGGGATTAAACTCTTTCAACATTTAATTATTATTATTTTGATATATATAAAAACTCCAAATATTTTGAACTGAAAACCCAATCTTGGAAGACTAATTTGATTTAAAGAAACCTTTCGAGATCATAATTCAATCAACATCTCCTAAGAAGCCGAGTTTCTTAACAATGTGACGGTGTTGCGAGCTTTTTGGATCGAGGGAGTAACACTCCCTTGCCAAATATGAAAGCACAAGATGCGGTCCAAAACCAAACATAGATATTCCCTTCACACCTTTGACAAAATCAACACTGACTACTCAGTTTGATTATTGATTAATACTAGAGTTACTAGTATGTTGTAAATAGGGTATTGTATTTTCTTCGATTTTGCTCGGGAGATTGGATTCAGGTTTTGCCTTAATATTATTAAGGTTTACTTTGAACTAATTGACGGAAATTTAATTTTGTTGGACAGGTATTTTGAAATTAACATCTCAAAACAAAGATAAGATAATATGCATTTCGTCATTATATGGATCCTCGGCCGTAGGAAAATTACAACACTTGTGCTGTTGTTTCGCTACAGCCGGCAATCCTACTTCACTTTGGTCTTTCCCTAGATGTTGTTATGAAATGTGTTGTAACTTGTAGGGATAATCGAGGATGAAGTACAAGTTTGAGAATTCTTTCTACTATTGGGCCAATCTTTAGTTGTTAGTTTAATTTAGTTTTGGAGATTATGGGGAAGAAGGTCATTTGGGGTAAAGTTTCACGTTCGTTCACAATCCATTAAACAAAAGCGTGTTACACAGGAGTGAAAACTGGGCCCCAGTCCCAACACACTCTAAGAAAACGACTCAACTATGCACGGCCCAAAACGATAGCCCAAGTCTCAAAATGATGTTTCAAGGTCCAAACGTATATGATGCTAAAATTGAACTTTGATAGGACCGTGTGGGATGGAAAAAGGGGCAAAATACTTACACCCTATCATAATACATACTCTTACATGTAATGTTCACTTCTGAAAAATAATATTTTTAAGACCAAATTTGATACTCGACTAGTTGAACTATACCCATGAATCATTCCCTCACAAGATATATTGGATGAATCATTTTCTGTCATTGCATCATAGTTAATAAAATATGAGGAAAAGAATGACAATAATATGTCGATTAGTTAAATTATACAGAATATATAATTAATTTTTTAAAAATATGTATATATAAAACAGATTCATTTCAACGATATGCATTTTTTACTAACTTTGCCTGGTTATCAATTTTCTTTTCTATTTGGCAAAAATTTTGAGACAAAGCATTATCTCATGGATTAGGATTCTCGGCTGTGAGATGTCGGTGCAGTTGGGTGCATCGGGGCTGTTGGATATTTGATCCAAGGATTTTGGTTTGTTTGGATGTGTTTTGTTTTAGTTTTTTTGATTGGGTTTTTTATTGGTATAATTTTTTATGGTGTTATTTGAGCTTTTTTAGATTTTATTTTTTTAAGGGTTAATATTTTCTTAATAGCATTTTAATTTTTTTCTCAGATTGTTTAAAATACAAAATAAAATAAAATAAAATAAAATAAAACAACATACAGCTATTGGTTTCCAACGACCGACGATCCGGCTCCTTATCTCATAGCTATAGTACACTTTATATTATTCTTTCAATTGTTATAATAAATTTCATTATCCTCATTAAAATAAATAAAATTCGACTCATACATAAATTTAAGATTCAAATTAAAGGATTGTATCAGTGTGAAAAAAAGATGTGAGATCAAATTACGGGACCGTGAACAAAATTTTAATTATTAAAATATATAATAAATTTATTATTATTCATTCAGAAATATAATTGATTTTTCTATATAATATTTGAACAGATAGGATAGACGACTTCGAATCAACGACATAAAATAAGAGACAAAATGAATGGCAATGGAGGCTAACAATAAGAAATGAGCATGGGTGGTACAAGACTTGCCAGAATCAAAATGGAAATGAGACTAGTCAAACGCAAACTCCACTGCAGAGAATGATAACCAGAATAAAACACCCAAACGTATAAAAAAGAAAAAAAGGATAGAGAGTGTGTGGGGCCCAAAGCAGAGGTCTCGAGTGGTGTGCGCCAGCGAGAGGAGGAGTAAAATGCGAAGCTGCGAAATGCAACTGGGAGTTTTCAGTTTAGTAGGGCCCTCCTCACCCCTC
>LIEC01011362.1:3470-27547 GCA_001925005.1 Drosera capensis
AAAAAAAAAAACAGTAACTATTGCTATATTTGTGGTGTTAAAAAAAAAAAAAATCATGCATAGGATGCCGACATCCAAAGGCAAATTCTGATAGATCCAAAGTAAAGTGATATCTAGGAATGCGAGTTTAACAGTGTGCTGTTATCATATCACGATATATTTACAGAAATTTTAGTGCGTTGCTATAGCTAATTTAGCTGTTGTAATTATGAAATTCATACGACAGATCGATCTTTTATCCGATATGGGAGAGTCTTAGACCGATGGACCTATATTGAAGGAAGATTTATAATATCTTCTCACAGTATTGGGTTATAGCCCAACGTCATGGAATATATACCAAGTGTCCCCTAGACAAGAATAATGGTTGAACGTGAGTCATCATATTCAACTTTTTTAGATAGTGAACGATGAGAGTTTAATTAGCTATGTGTGCCCGTATGAGTGATTATTGTCACACAAGAAGCAATATTGCTTCATATAACCTAGCTGTTTATAGTTTTACCTTTGCTCTAAGGGATCAACTTGAGTCAAGTTGTGGTGCGTAAGTGTACATCTTGACTCTTTGTATTTTGCTAGGTTCTTTCAAATCCAAGCAAGCTTTGTTGACAACGATTGAGAATCAACATAGACTAGATATAGCCATAAGCTCTACATCTAGATCAAATTCGATGTATTCGAACGACTAGATCAACATTTTGTCACATCAATGTACTTCCTAAAGTCTGTTTCATGAAATCTAAATTTTTCACGTAAATATGTGTGTTATGTTTTTGTTTTGTGGTACTTTGTATAGTAGTCTTGGACATCCCCTTAGGAATAATCAGTTTCATCTGTTCCATTCTTGCATCTTATAATCATCATTCAATTCATCAAAAGAATTCAGAATAGAAATTCAAAAAAAAAAAAAAAAAAAAAAAGTTGAAGAAGCATTGAAGTGGATGGGTGAACAAGTACTTGGCCCATGTTCACGCTTACATATATATTAAAGGGTCCAGCACTGGCACAACTGTTATTTTTTTAATGGACCACATAGTACTTTATGGTCCTCTCAGTCCGTTTTGCTCTACAAACTGATCATCAACTCGTGCATCTTGTGCTACATTTTATTCCTTTTAAAAAAAACATCCTTTTAGTAGTTGGTTATTTCTATCACCATGTTCTTCTATATATGTGAAGTTTGTTCCGGTTCGCTCTATGTAAACTTAGTGTTATCATGTCATTGATTGATCCATCGACGTATATTTCTTTTTGCGTTGATGTCGAAGAACCAGCTCTTAATAAACGACTCCCTATCTTCTTATTCTGTTAAGACATTAAAAAGACATGCGGTTTGTATGACTATATATAAAAACAAAGACAACAACTCATATAATTAATCTCATCAAATATAAGATATAAGAATAACAAGAAATTTGTATTTATATTTCTGTCATAATGTAACAAAAGATCGTTTATGATGATCTTTGAAAATATCGAACCCCAGAGCTCCCGAAGTTGAAGTATTATTTGTACTAACAAGTTGATGTCATCTGATCATACGCATTGTTCATCATCACCTGGTAATTGTCCTCTGAGCAGAGATAAAAACTTTAGATCCGGCAACCAACCGCTGGAAGTGTAATGTAACAAAAAAGAAAAAGAAAAAGAAAGATAAAGAACATTAATGGTACGTTGTATGGCATTAATAGAATGTAGAGATGGCCACGTTATAGTTTATATACATTTGGAGAAACAATATATTCTCTTTGTCCTAAAAAAATATAATATATATGTATTTTGTAGTATTTTATATATATGAATACAATTCTCGGTTTTATATATCAAATCACGTTTGAATGTTCCGTAATATGTATTAGGTTGAAGTACGTAATTTACACAACCATTGATGTTTCATGACAAATTTATAAAGAACCATATTTGATCGTCGTTACACACATGTTTAATTTTACATTGACACACATATCCGGTAAAAAAATCATATTCTTTGTGTGACGGAAGTATATCGAGTATAATAACATGCTCATTTAAAGGGTGAGTCCAAATATCAAGTACCCATTTCTTACGCCATAACTCCTCCTAGCTCCACACAAAAAAGGAAATGCTAAAATATAAAATAGATAACAAAAAGTAGGAGAGATGAATGATGTTTTAATCATGACGTTTGTTTCATCGGAAAAAGTTCAAAAATACGATAGGTTATTCAGTTAATGAGACCGGGAGAAGGCTTACAGATCTATAATCAACTATGAATTACTAGCACGAGCATCAAAACTCGATACAGCTCCAGCGAAAAAAATGAATTTAAGCACATAACAACAAAGGAAAACGCATAGAGTGAAAATTTTTCCCCTTTTCTACTGTCATTATTCAACTAAGTGTAGGTGAAAGAGGAACATATGGACCACCTTGGGTGAATGCAATTGATGAAGTTAGATATAGAACAACCAATGAACCAAAACATTGTAAAGATACCCCAATTGAACCAAAGCTTCTAAGTGTCCTGGTCCTGAAATGGGGAAGGAGAAAGATGTTGACAGATGAATATGATCGTCTTCTTTCCCTTTAGATCTCCCTTATCTCTCTCCTTTCACTAAATTTGGTGTTCTTTCAACATCAAAATCCCGAAATCGTTTCTTTTCGAAGGTGAACTCTCAATCCGTTGCCTATACGATGTGTAAAGTCCGTTTTAAGTAATCATACATAGTAAGTGAGTACTAAACCTGGCGATGTTAAAGTTAACAACTCTGTTACAACTAATTAACGTTCAAAGCAAATGAGTTATGAGTGAATTGATTTCGTTTAGATACCTTAATTGGAAGTACCAAAGTTCGAGGACATAGCGATCATATTTGAGAAAAAAAAGGATCAAACTCTGACATCCTGTTAGGACTTGTAAATAAACCGAACTGATTTGCGAACCTGTTTGGCTCGAATATCGTTTATTAAGCTCGTGAGTTAAGGTTGAGCTTTAAATTAAAACTCTTGAAATTAAATGAATCAAGTTTGAGCTATTCATGATTAGACTTGATAGGTTCACGAGCTAGTTCATTAGATAAACCCATGAGCAGGCTCGATTAAAGATTTGTTTAAGACTTGACTTTATATATGTGTATAAAACTTAATTTTCATAAGTATACGCACAATATAATTATATATTTTTCATAAAATTTTTCATATCTTTTTTCTGAATACTATGTACGTTTTAATATTAAGTTAACTCATAAGATCTAACACTAAAATACAAGAAAGTCTTTGATAGAGCTCTTAGAAAGCTTCGTTACATTTGATTTTTGGTTTAAACTGATCAGTGCTCTTATCCTCTTATATGGACTATTATATCATGATTATAATATTCACTCTATAATCGTTAGTTTTATCAATTTGATTGATTTGGCTGTAATTTTGATAATAATTTTTTTTGCTTAAATTTTAATGATATTGTAGCTTATTCATAAAAGGCTCGAGCTCGACTCGGCTCAATTAGATTCGAGTGAACAAATGAGTCGAGTCAAACCAAGCCCAAGCCTTTCTATTTATGAAACAAGACTGATGGACTTTGTTCAATTAGGCTCAAATCAAGATTGAATCCAAACCTGAGTCTATTATTTATTTAAACGAGTCGAGCTCACGGCCTGTCTAGTTCGACTCGATTCGGCTCATTTGTAGCCTTGTATCCTGCTGAGAAACCATCATTTATATTTAAGATAATAGTTAATCACCCATATTGTTAAGAGATTACACTACTAAAAAGCTAAATGAGATGAAAAACAAGGAGATTTTAAAAATAAGATGTTGGATCTTAGTCCATAAAATGAGATGTGTTATACATAGAATACATAGGAGGTGAAGAAAAGGAAATGGGTTGACCTGTACAACCTACTACTAAAGCAAAGCTAATATCCCCACAATCCCAATCAAGAAAAGAAAGAAACATAAAAAGAAGAAAACAAAGTAGATAGTTGGCACTTTGCAATTAAAGTAAAGTTTAATATATAGTCCCATTTATAGGTTGTCAAAAACTAATTCTTCCTAGGAAGAAACTTTTATTCTTTTATTTCTAATGGCTATCCAATTCCCACATCAGAAGTTGTACCAACATATATACCAAGAAAAAGGGAAAAGCCCATGTGTGTGAGACATACAATAAAGGGGTATAATAACTTCAGAATACATACATTTTTTATATAAAATAATAGGTCCCTCAAAATCATAAATCATCGAATCATATTGTATATTGACCTCAAAAAGATCTCAAAACATGTTCAATGTTTTTATTGTCCTTGTCTGAGCCTGTCGAGGGAGGATATTATCCGATGAAAAGTTACCAATGTGTGACTAATTAAATATTTACCATGGGACGAGAATCATTCCTTTCTTGATGCAAGAATGATTTTTTCTTATTCTCCTGTTGGCTGGTGAACAATGTCATCATGACAAAATGAATTTTCACTACAGTTATTTTAGGTGCATAGCCACTGGAAAAATGGTTAGTCTGTCAAAGTGTATCATGTATAACCCACTGTTCGAAATGTTTTATCCATGTACAACTCATGCTGTTCATGGAAATGAACATAAAAGTACAAAGAATATTCTTGCAATATACAATCCTACTTTTGTGTATTATTAGTAGTATTTGTTTTAAGTACAAGTTTGTTGCATGTTTTTTCACAATTAACCAATAATGTGTAAGTCGGAATAGGATTGATGGATGAACAATGCACTCATGAATCGGCAAATCTGCAACTTTTTTGGCTACTAAGCTGCAGTGGACTAGAAACAAGATGCAGTGTATATGGAATAAGAGATACGATGTTGTAACAGTTAATTGGTTAATGTTGTGACATCAATCATGCACATTTCTATAAATTTCTTATTTGTGACTTTTCAATCAAAACAAAATAAAAAAGCTTTGCTTCTCACATTAGTCATCCAAGGTTATCGACATATGTACACATGTTTAGATTTGATATATACAGCTCAAACTAGAACAACTTAATCAAAATGAGATATGAGTAATCAAACTCCACTTTATTGCCCTCTTTCTATAAATATCCTCTATTAAAGTTAGGATAAAACATAATAAAAATCTACAATTAATAAATCTTATACTAACAATTAGTGAAAAGTATGGTTTGCATTTATAAATCATGCAACATGTGACGTTTTATGACCACTTTTAGACAATAATGATATCTCTCACATATAAATCAATTAACATTAAGATACCAAATCATTTGCCATAAACCCAAAAATCGAACCCTACATTATATTCTTCACTGGTCAATCAGACAACTTGTCCATGGACCAACAACCTCTCTCAAGTCCTCACATTTATAATCCCACAACACAACACTCTCCTCCTACTAAACTCTAACATCACAATCCATTTTTCTCCCTATAACTCTCATAATTCCCTTCTTACACCACCACAACTTCTCCTTCGTTACCTCGGATGGCCGAGACACACGACTTTATGAACGTAGAATCGTTCTCACAACTACCCTTCATACGCCCGTCCGGCCAGTTCCCTAGGGACCGGGGCGGGATCCGTCTCTTTGGGATCGAATTCAGCGGAGGCACCGCCCCGACGCCGCCACCGGCCGCCAACGACGACGTCCCGGCAGGTGACGGGGACGACAACGACCCGAAGGACACGGAGAGCGCGTCGGAGAGCGGGCGTAAGTTCGAGTGCCACTATTGTTGTAGGAACTTTCCTACGTCGCAGGCGCTAGGCGGTCACCAAAACGCGCATAAACGCGAGCGTCAGCATGCTAAACGCGCGCACTTACAATCCGCGTTACTCCATGCTGATGCCGCCTCCCACGTGTATGGCGGCCCGTTTATGAATTACCACCACCACAACCACCACCGGTTCGGCCACCTGCCACCGCCGCCACCAACAGTCGCCGCCAGTCTACATTATCCATCCTGGAGTAGCAACAATAGCAACAGTGTGACTAGTCATCACCATAATAGGTATTACTATGGAAACCATAATAATAATGTTCCCTCTTATTCTCAAACTCTGCCCATCAAGGGCAGCCCGTTCGCCACGTGGCGGATCCCTAGTGCACAGAGCCACGCCGGTGTCACGACGATGAATCGTGACCGTACGTTGATGAGTCCGTTGCCTTTGATTGGTGAGAATCAAAAGGGTGGTGTTGGTATGGTGTTTGAGGGCAAGAACAGAGTTCAAGACCAAGTGAGTTTGGATCTTCATTTGTAAACTATGAAAAAATTTATGTGAGAAATAAACTTAATAAATTCTAGAGTTGAAAGAAGAGATTAAGGTGTTTTTTTTTTTTATTGTGGTTAGTTCGAGATTATATATTTTCATCATATGTTAATTATCTGGATGAAGCGAAGAGTTAAAACTTTGTATAAGATGGACCGCTGTTGATTTTTAACGTTTGGTAATTTCCTCTTGATTAATTAGGAATTATGTCATCCTACGTGAATTCTTTTATAGCTCTTAAATAAAATTAATACCGTTAACTATATGGTCTAAGACGCAAATAGTAATATTTTTTTTTTTTGTTAGTTCATGCAGTCTGATACTTTTGTTTATTAAAATAAGTATTTTACAGTGGCTGTGTGACATATTCTAATTTCTAATTAAGCATCTGTACTAAAATATTTGATTGCTTGAAATTCAATGAGTTCAATTTGTTATCTACATTTTCTACGAGGTACGGTTAGCCGCAGTCTATATTATCTCTGATTGATGGATTCGCATATTTAAGTTTACAATAGATGAAACCAGAAATTATTAACCAATAAGAGGAAAAATATAGTAATCTTAGAGCAATTTGCAGAAAGTAAAAAAGAATGAAAATGAGTGAGCAAGATGCAAAACACTCTCACGTTCACATACAAAATCCAGGTCTTTCTTTTAAAAATACGGAAAGACGAGATATACATAGTCTTGTATAAACGCTCTCACATAAAACATCCGGAAAACAAACACAAAAGGAATGTTAAAGGGTCGTTTCTTTCTTTTTCATACTTTCTCACGTTCTAGCAAAAAGTGACCATAAATTCATTTGATAGAAGTTCTAATCTACGCGATCTCAATTTATTTCAGCCCATTTTACTCATTCTAATATTTTCATTGATTTTTTCTTGTACTTCATATCTCAACCATTAAAGTTGAACTAAATAAATATGATGCAATTGTACAACTGAGATCACATTTTGTCATCAAAACATGCATCTTGAACTATAAGAGATTATGCAATTTCAGATTTACTTTGCTTCAAGTTCAAATTAATGTGACGAAACAATGAAAATAACGATAATCAAGGGATTTGTTCAGAATGAGTGCAACTATATATCAATTGAAACAATATTCGAGATGGAACGGGCCCAAGTGGGCTTTGGCCTTGTTTGACAATTTTTTGTTTCGGCCCAAAGCCCACTTACAGCCACCTTTGGGCCTGTCAGGCTCGCACAATTGAGGGTATGAGCCCAACACATATGAAACTCTTGTTTCAAGTCCGTGACCAGACCAACTTGAGTTATTTGATTATGCCCGATTGTGAGAAATGCCTGCGACAGATACTTGTATTCAATGACATAAATCTCGGTATTTTGATATAATTGATTTGTCGAAGTAACTCGGACGGTTGCAACTGTTGCATTGAGGCAGGTAGAAATAGAAAGTGTGTGTGTGAAAAAAAAAACAAAAAAAAAAAACAAATATTGGTCCCTGGTCTATTCTCCCCTCGTGTTTCTTTGCAGGAACATTTACGTGCATATTGTTCTATTATTGTACTGTCTCAGAACTTTTCATGACTGTTTAAAAAAAAAAAAAGCAAATACCAAACGCACTAGCTAGGTAATACATGTGTCAGTTGACTGAGTTCAATGTATGATATTTATTAAAGGGAAATATCCACAAGACTAATTATCTAATATTTATGTTTCGTTTATCTGAAAAATAGACGATTTGATTAAAATCAAAATCTCATCTTTTGACATCCGTTAAGTTTTATAACGGATGGACATGAAAAAATTTCACCCTTCCGCTAATCTTTATGACGAAAGGATGAGATTTTTATTTTAATCGAATCGTTAATATTTCAGATGAACGATCCATAAAATATTGATTAGTTAATCTCTCATAATTAACGCTAACTGTGCATCATCATCTTTTTATCGTAATACTAGTTCTGATGCACATATATATGGGTCAGAGCTATTGCAGAGTGTAAACATAGACTAAACGTGTTCGTTTGCTGCAACAAAAAATTGTTGTTTGTCCATGCATGGAAGTGGTTCAGTAACTCGGTTGCTAAGTTGTCGTACGTGTACATAAATTTCTAGTTTCTGCAACACGCAAGACTGTTGCAGTATTGCAATTACGCTAATAATAAGTATGAATCACCTCTCACGATACTTAAACAGGTACGAATCACATCACATTATGACGAATACAGTAGTTTGTTAACGAAAATGGATATGAGAATGTCAAATCCCCGCAGCAAATAAATAACTACTCCACATCTTTTTTCTTAAAGTTCTGGATCACCCCACTATATATGTAGTTTGTTAATGAATTACAGATGATCCTACTTTCAAGATACTATCACTCATAAGGGTTAGACCGTAATAACAAACCTTATATTATCACTTATAAGGGTTAGATCGTAATAACAAACCTTATACCTAACAAAGTGATGTTAATATTATTATTAATATTGATTTAATGATTTAAGTTTTATATCTAACCATCACGTTTCTACTATCTTATATTCTAATGAATATCTTTTAAAAAATCTAGATAACTAGTATGATGACTATCAATTTATAAATATTTTCAAGATACTATCACTCACTCATAATAAAAAACCTTAGACCTAATAAACTGGTGTTAATATTATTATTAATATTGATTTAGTGATTTAAGTTTTATATCTAACCATCACGTTTCTACTATCTCACTATAAAGCCAAACATCATGATTAGGGTATGTAGAACACCAAAAGAATTTGTAATACCATCATCATGAACACCTTAACCATTTCAAAAGTCATGGACTATTTAAATATTGAAATACCACACATGTTAGAATTTGTGAAGTCTTTTATGTTTGGTTTTCCAAATACTTTAATTTCTCTAGCTCTTAACCATAAATTCTAACATTCTCCCACTCTTTGAAAAAAAAAAAAAAAACAAACCAAATTCCTCTTTTAGTATATGTGCATTAGAATATGTCATGAAGATTGAATCTTCCCTTAGTGCAAATAGCTCAAAGTTTTATCGAGGTCTAGGTATCATGGATATTGAACCTTTACCTCTATAAGACACAACCGAAGTTACCACAAGCACAAATACTCTCAACTCAAAGAGTAACCAAATTCACATAGCGCTCCTATGACCATGTGCTTTATCCTATTTCCTGAATCTTTAAGAGTGTGAACCATTACCACCCTATAAGAGACAACATCATCCCTTTGTTCATATAGACAAAGTTTCTAAGGCTTCACCATTGCTTAAAGCATTTACAACATCTTTAAGAGTTGAAACTCATCCTTCACCAATGCAATAAATGATACTATCTATCTACACTTAGGGTCAGGTGATAGTATCTTGATCGCCCGATGATTTGTTATTACCCATTGAACCTAAGTATTAGGGTTCTCCTAGAGTTAGGTTGGGTTTGCATCATAGTTGACCGTCTCGTGGTCTTAGTCCTATATCTCAAGTAGCAAAGTATACTAAGTCTTTCGTCAGAGCCTTAATTAGAGGATCAGCCAAATTCTTGCAGGACCTCATAACAACAATTGTAATGATACCATCATGTATCAATATTTCACATAGTCATGTCTAAGATTATAAATTCCGTAAAATTTAGTTTCACGATAAATACCGTGAATAGTAAATTATCTTATGTTGTAATTTATTTTATGGGGTTAAAATATTTATTTGACGATATAATAGAGAAAAAATATAAAATATGAATGAAATTCATCCTAATACGCAATAATGAAAAAATATGATCTTAATATGGAAATACCGTATTTATAGAAAAATTACCTAACCTAATTTTGGCACTTATTTTTCTTTATATCGATTTCTACTCCACCTAAATTAAATTAATTGTCCACTAAATACTCACTAATTACACACCAAATACACACTAATTATCCACTTAAATAATTTTAATTGATTTAGTTTTCTATAAATATAAGGTCTATTCTTCTGGAAAATTTCTTACAAATACAAAACAAAATACTCCTTACCATGTAAGATTAGAGTTAAGTAAGAGAAGAGAAGAAGGAGAAGTTTGAGGATAAGAGGAGAAGCTTGGTGGTAAGGCGAATATGACAAGGATCCTTCTCCGTTATTAGAAGAAGGTGATCATATATAGTAGGTGCTCTTTGATAAATTCTAATATTAATATATGTTGAATTCTCACGTGTATAGTTTCTAATGAAGTTAATGAATCATGATTATATGAATCTTATTAAATAAATCAAAATATACGAATATGTGAATATCTCAACCAGTAAAAAATTGGCTGCAGGGATAAATTTGTGGCTTGATATAAAACTATGTAGTAGGCTTTATAAGACAACCTTATATCACTGAAAAGGTATAGAAGTCTAGCTTTTATAGCATTTTAAAAATACTCATTTGGAGTTATATGTAGAGAGTTATGAGTTAAATAATGAAGTAAGATTAAAATGTCTAAACTAGTAGAAAATATAAATTTGAACTAATTAACTGCTATTATTGATAAAATTTTACGATTAACCGCCCTCCGCCCTTATAGTACGGATGAATAAGCATAGCTTACCTAGCGTTGAGCGTAAAAAAAGCAGCTCACAACATTCTTGAAGCGTTGGACTGAAACTTTAATTCATTCAAAATATTATGAAATATAGTTTATGTAGAATTTTATGGAATAGTTTTTAGAGTTGTATATCAGAAGTTATAGATTTAAGTACATCAAAAGATCATGTTGGACAGAATTTGGAACACCTTTTTCAGAGGTCCGGAAGCTCATTTCAGAAACCGGGACGCTCATTATAGAAGTCAAGACGCCCGTTCTAGAGGCTAGTATGCCCGTTCATAAGGGTGGGATGTCCGTCCCTGAGGTACGGATGCCATCTCAGAATCTTCTGGACCGAGAATGATTGTTTTGACAAAAAACACGGCTCCAAATATTCCCAATTACCTCTAATGATATTCAATAGATAAATTTATCATCATAAACAATCAAAATAAGTATCAAAGGATTGTAAAAAGCTTAGCAACAACAATATTAATATGATGGTTTTTTACGAAATACGAACAAATTTGTTTAACTCCGTAACGCGAACAAACATTCATTAGAAAATGTATTAATATGTTAATTTTATATGTTATAGCAGCTGGAGACGCTGTTTGTTGATACGTAAAGAAAAAGTCGGACGTGTGTGTATGAAAAACGATGTATGAAGGTAATGTTTAGATCTATTGTGTGTGGCGATGTGTATTATTATACCGTGAATATAATTGGTGAGATAACTCCATGATATAAAGCACAAAGTGCGTTGTGTCTGTCGTTTATGTTATACAGTGACTTGGAGGTATGAGGAAAACTTATTGCAGGAGACCCTAGGCTTCGGTTTAGAGGATCCCCTTTCGTGGATGTCTCTTTTGTTAAAGTTGAATAAAGCTTGATAAGTTGAAATTGAATAAGCTTCGCCAAGGGTATAACTATAACACTGAGGGTATCTATTGTTTATCTTCACTGTGTTTTTGAGATGATAATTGTGAATACTGGATTGTCATGATAGTTCCAAAGTACTCGAAACAAAGGATTCAAGTGATCATTTTCCTTTTATTTTTTTCTTCTCTCATGTAATCCCTAGTAAGGGGGCCGACACGTTATTAAGCTCATATGCCTCAGGGTTACTATTTTTTTATTTTTTCTCTTCTCTGTGTTTTCAGGAGTCAGAGATGATGGGCAGATGTGATATAGGTTATAATGCTAATATGCATCTACTGAATTATAATTATGGACTTAAGTAAAATGTGAAATAAATGAGAAGTTTTCGATGTATTAGATAACATTATGAGTTTATTTCTAAACGAATTTTATTTATTTTTGTATCTAAACCGATTAAGTAATTTTTTCCTAGTTGGGGTATTGGGACTCTACGACAGTGACGTCATTTATATTATTATTTATTAACATGTTGTGACAAATCGGGGCGTTACAAAGACTTATATATCTTGACTTATCATTATAGGTACTACTATATGTCCTTGATAAGGTGGATATACTATCACAAAGCATTGAAATAGGAGGCATTTGTTTGGACCACACTTCGATGCCTAACAATAGTTGAATGTGAGATACAAGTTTGTTTCTTGCTGTGCCAAGAAACAACACCTCTAGCTAAGGTGAAGATCCATCCATTTGTGGATCTATTATCTCACACATTAGAAATCGAACTCTCGTTAGTGTCTCCTTCAAATACACTCGAAAATCTATTATAGAATAGCCTCATACCACCGGACCTCTTAAGGTAGCCAAATAGCCTTCCAGTGTTCCCTACTCGGATAATGGTATATCCACTAAGTTTGCCCACAGAGAAAGCGATATCTGGCCAGGTGTAACACATAGCATATATTAGACTCCCAACAACACTAGTGTATTCT
Source organism: Drosera capensis (assembly GCA_001925005.1). Classification (NCBI taxonomy): domain Eukaryota; kingdom Viridiplantae; phylum Streptophyta; class Magnoliopsida; order Caryophyllales; family Droseraceae; genus Drosera; species Drosera capensis. Next base: position 16,128 of record LIEC01011362.1, read on the forward strand.
ATTTGTACAATAGCTCTGCTAGTATTTGCTTCCAACATAGTACCAGTTTCAAAAGATGTATTATACTCTTTGATAACCAAATGCTTAAACTTAGTCGAAATTTTCTCAATGTAGTGGGATTGATCCAATGCAAAGTCCCCACTATGCTTTCTCACTTTTAATGGCCAAGATGGTATCTACTTTACCCAAGTCTTTCATCTTAAAAGCTCAGGATATATATTTCTTGGTTTCGTTTATTCCATCTATATTTGTACCAATGGCCAACACATCATCCACATACAATCAAATTATCACAATACAGTCTTTTGTGCTCTTGGAATATATGCACCTATCAACACTGTTATGTCTAAACCCATGAGTTAGGATAGGAGTGTCAAACCTTTCGTGCCATTGTTTTGGTGCTTGTTTCAGACCATTGAGGGTTTTAACCAATCTACACACTTTTGCCTTATTACATAGTAAAACAAACCCTTCAGGTTGTTCCATGTATACTTGTTTGTTTGAATTCCCATTAACAAAAATGGTCTTAATGTCCATTCGACGGAGAAAGAGATTTTTTAATTCTATGCAATGAGAATTTGAATCGAAATGATATGGCCTACTCACATAATTGTCAAAATAGACTATTCCCTCTTTTTGTCTAAAACCCTTGGCTACTAATCTCGCTTTAAAAGTTGAGATTGTGCCATCTGTACTATACTTCCTTCTAAAAACCCATTTACACCTAATAGGCTGTGAAACACGAGGAAGATCAGTTAACTCACAAGTGTTATTGCCTAGAGTAGAATCCATTCATCGTTTATAGCTTCCTACCAAAAGACAATGTCTCTTGAAGCCATTGCTTCTTTAAACATTTTGGGATCTCCATCCAGACTAAACACATATGGGATTTTACTAAGCACATTATTGTGTTTATCTCCTTCGATCAGAAAACATAATAATTGAGAAGAAATAAATCCAGGATCTAAATCTTTCTGTTTTCTAGCTCCAATATTCCTTCTAGGTTCAACAGTCTCCTTAGGAACATTGGGTCCTCTATTGTAGACCTTATAGGACCTCTAAACTTATCTCGAGGTGTCTCAAAGTTCTCTTCATCGTTAGAAAATTTTGACTCAAAGAATTGCACGTCCCTTGATTTGACAATCACGTCAGACTCTAAATCTAGAAATCTATCGTCGTCGTTATTTTCAACGTATCCAACAAATACACTTTTAATAGCGCTTGGGCCTAATTTTGTCTTCTTAGGTTAGGGAACTCTATAATAAGCCAAACACCCCCACACTTTAAGATAATCTAGATAGGGCTTTTTATCTTTCCACCATTCATAAGAACTAGTCTTCAAAGTCTTACTAGGTATCCTATTCAAAATATGGCAAGTAGTGTGGAAAGCTTCATCCCAAAGATTCAAAGGTAATTAAGCGTGATTAATCATACATTTGATCATCTCCATAATTGTACGATTCTTTCTTTGTTGTGGTGTAGAAAGAGCAGTACGTTGATGGATGATGTCATTTTGTTCGCAAAATGCATCAGATTCATTTAGAAAATATTCACCACCTCTATAGGAACTTAGAACTTCAATCTTTCTATCCATTTTGATTTCCTATCTCCGATTTATTTTTTAAACATTGTAAAAGCTTCCTCTTTTGTTCATAACAAGTATGCATAAACATATCTACTTGCATCATCAACATATGTGATAAAATAACGTTTATCACCCCTAGGTAATATGCCATTCATTTCGCATATATCAGAATGTCTTAAATCTAGTAATTCACTTTTTCTTTCAACACTTTTTGAAAGGTTTTCTATGCAATTGTTATTTAACACAAGTTTCACACTTGTCAAGTTCATTGTTACCAATGTCAATTAATTCCATCTTATGCATATTTTTTAAATTTCTCTCATGCACATGTCCTAATCGATAATAGCAAAGAGAAATAGAATCAAGAATGTAAGCAAAAGTGTACTCATTTTATTGATAAAATTCATTTGGTACATCCCATTACAAACATAACCTTTGCCAACAAACACACTTCCTTTAGTGTTAATAACATGACCAAATTCAACACATACACGAAAGCCCTTCTTATCTAGCAAAACTACAAAACTTAGTTTTCCTAACTTTTGGTACATAAAAACATTCAACAGTGTGAGGGTCTTTACATAGGTGAAGTTGATTTCAATGATCCCATTACCACCAACCCTGGCACGAGCACCATTCCCAATGAGCACTTTATTTCTTGTAACCTTATCGAAGTTCTTAAAAAGAGACTTGTCATTGCAAACATGGACTATATTGCAAGAATCAAGCCACCATCTAGCATTCTCAGAAGTTGTGTTTACCTCGGAGATCATGATGACCCCAAGATTAAGCTCAGAAACCATGGCCACCAGGTTCTCCTGGTTATTAACCATATATGCGGTTCCACTATTGTGATATTTGCACTCACAGGCATAATGTCCTACAATGCCACAAACATGACACTTTCCATTACTCTTGTTCTTGTTAGTTTTGTTAGATCCAACTTTGTATGTATTCTTCTTGAATTGGTTGATATTCTTCTTCACATTAAGAGAGTTCTTTGGCTTCTTCCCTTCAGCCTCCACATAATGCACCTTCGACTCACTTTGGACTAAATGAAACTTGTCATATTTACGTGACTCTCCTCAATTCAAAGATGTTTCTGTAATTGGTCTACAAAATAGTCCTCAGATGGATGCACTAGTTTCTTGGCATATTTTTTTCAAGGAGGAGGAAGTTTTGCAACTATTGCTCCGACTATAAAGCCTCGGGGAGTGTGATGCCAACGAACAGTTAATTTGTTGACAATTTCTTATCACATACTTATTCAAGAATTGACTTGTTATCTACCTTCTCATAATCAATGTAGATAGTGATAAGACAACGATTGATACCTTCCTCCATTGCTTTGTACTTAAATTCCAAAGCGGTCCATATTTCTCGAGCAGTCTTGCGAGTGAAATAAAGATCAAAGAGCTTGTTTGAGAGAGTGTTGAGAATATGTCCTCGACATTTACTTTATCCTTGACAAGATTTTGATGCTCTTGTTGTCGTTTCTCGACCGCTGGTATATCTATGAGGTCTCCATCCTCAGTAATTGGATCATTGGGAATTGGTGTCAACTTTGGATCGAGCGAGTAAATGGCCTTGGGAGCTGTGAGAAGAAACATCACCTTCGATTGCCAACGACATTTTAGCTTATCAAGTTTAACAAAGTTTTAATTCATGAGCTTGAACAATTCAGAATCCACTGATTCAGAACTTTAAGATTGTTAGTGAAAATGGGTATGAAGATGTCAAATCGTATAGCAAATAAAAAACTTGATAGCTGATAATTCATGCCCTTAAAGTTCTGAATCACCCCACTACGTATGTAATTTGCTAATAGGTTAGAGGTGATCCTAGTTTCAGGATACTTTCACTCGCAAGGGTTAGGCCATAATAACAAACCTAAGACCTAACAAGGTGGTATTCTAAGAGGTAGAAAGAAAATAGGAGGAAAGGAAGATTATGAGTGTTTTTGTGGATGGATATGTGTGTACCAAACCCTGACATTTGACCTTTATTTAAAGTGCTCAATGGACCCCCTCTACTTATTTAAGAATTGACTTGTTATCTAGCTTCTCATAATCAATGTAGGTAGTGATAAGACAACTAAGCACTTGTTCATTAATTGATAGCAAGGGTGTGAACCAATATAAATACTGTGTCTCTTTACTTGCTTCCATTGTTTGATATTTAGAACTATTGGAAATCAATTTCACAGCCAAACAGAGACAGATTCCAAGAATTGGAATCTCCGCAGTAGACCTTGAACTGTTAGCTACAGACTACCCAAGTAGTCTGCATAAAACAATGGTCTGCAAAACTCATAATCCGCTATATAAACTTGTTAAAATTTGAATTAACCTATTCACCCCCTCCTCTAGGTTATATATTGGACTTTACACATTGTCTACCATAATACATCGTTACAACCAAGCAAACCACCCATTAATATATAACCCTCCTATCGTCGCCTTCAATTGTACACGAAATAGGGGTCGAACGGGTTCTTTTTTTGTGGAGTTTCATGGCATGACAAGTAAAAAACAAGTCCAATGTCAAGTGTACACATGTCAAATCAAACAATATATCGCATACGCATAAGACACAAAGGATAAAATTAGAGGGGGGTTAGCGTTAGGTAAGGGAGGTCTAGGGGTTTATGGCAACATAAAAAGATATCAATGATCAACAATTACACACCTCTCCATCTTACCACCAACCGAGTAGCTAGTTACTTCAAGCTCGATGTGTTATAATGGTCTAGTCCTATCGTTGCCTCACTCTCCCGTGTTTAGTCCCCAAAACGTGAATTTGTTCGGAGTACAATTAAGTGATATGTCGGATAGAGTCCGGCTATAAGTTTGATAGGAGTATCAGCTTAGGCCGTCCTAATTTCCATGATAACACCTTCTCGCCATCCTTTCCTAACGTTTAAACCTATCTTCATGCTCCCTAAAGCTCGTCTAACTTTTTACTCCAACCACAACAAGTGCTAACTCAAACCTACTCGATCCTTGTCCACACATCAACCATACAAAACTTCACATCAACCACAATGCATAACCTAATCCTAGACGTGACCTCGTATTAATTTGACTCCAACTCCCTCCCCTAGCTTAATTTGAGCATACTCTAAATGCAATAAAAGAAATTCAAGGAAAAGAGAGTTGGAGTGAGCTCGCCTCAATATGATAAATTGCAGTGCAATTGCAAAGGACCCTCGTCCTCTTGACGTGCTCCTTCACCTACCCTTGTCCTTATCAAAGTTTGATGATTGTTTCCTAAACGACTCGTTATGAATTACCGTTTTCTCGCCTCAAGGCACGCCTCGACTCTCATTATGAGCTCCTTTATTGCTACCTACGAAACGAAACGACATAAAACACATCAGAAACGCTACATACTAACTAACTATATCGGAACCAACTTAATGAAAGAAAACTCCCTTGTGAGTTGCCTCCTAAGTAGCGCCTGATTTAATATCCTCAGCCCGACGTTTTGAAATTCTCAAACTGGCTTTGCATTCTCTTGATGGATATAGACTTAGGTACCTAAACCCTAATATTTCTTGTTGAGCCGGTTCCATATGATTCCCGAGAAACCGCTTCTCAATCCATGTTGTACTTGATCCCTAAGTGTTTCGCGGTGCTTCTTCATACCTACAATGGGGAGAATGATCAAATGTATCACGATAACTCTTAGAACAACAACGATTATATTTTAAACATATCTTCCTTTTCCTAAGGCAATGAGTGTTTGTTTCACAAGATCACGTCTTTTGGAAATCTAAAGGCACAATAATTATATTCGGTGCAATCTTACCCCTTAAGTCATGAACCTCTTTCTCTAAATCATTATTTTTTGACACATGGTTCTCATTCTCATCTTTCAAGTATGCATTCGAAGAGTCCAATGACTTGATATTTTTCAATAATGTCTCAATTACTTGATGTTGCTCCCTTACTATGACCTCAAGGGACTCATCAAGATCATTATACTTAGCATTGACACAAGGAGAGTCAAAGTCATACCTTTGAGACAAGCCTCAAGCTTATCTAAAGAAAGTGTTACCTCGTTTTAAAGCTTTAGATCTAGTACTTTCTCCGTTGAGTTATCTTCGAATACCGTAATCTTGTAGCATGAGTCATGAGTGTTTAAGGCATTTGACGCCTTGAATACCTTGAAAATAACATCCTCCTTTTCAACTCGAAGCTTAAACTCTTTACTTTTGACGTCGATCAATGCCTCTCCGGTTGTTAGGAATGGACTCCCCAGGATAATCAACACATTGTCATCTTCTTCCATGTCCAAGATTACAAAATCAGCAGAAAAGAAGAACTGATCAACCTTTACGAGCACGTCCTCAAGTACTCCTCTCGGATGAGTCATGTAAGTCGGCTTTAGATCCTTGATTCCAAGCTTCCTACAAAAAGAATAGCGTATCAAGTTAATAGAGACACCCAAATCACATAAGGCCTTATCTATTTTAACCTTCCTAATGGTGCACGGGATTGTGAAACTCCCGGGGTCCTGGAGCTTTTAAGGTAGCTTCCATTGGATGATGGCACTATACTCCTCGTTGAGCTTAACATCCTCAATCTCTTCAAGTTTTCGTTAGTTTGACAAGATTTCCTTCATAAACTTTGCATACAAAGGCATTTACGCTAAGGCATCCGCGAGTGGTATCTGTAACCTTCGAAAGACTTCCAAGAACTTCTCAAATTATTTGTCTAGCTTGTGTTCGGCGAACCGTTAAGGAAATGGAATTTTGGGTACATTGGGAGGGGGATTGTTCGAATAAAGCTTAGATGTAAGCTTCGTCTTCTCCTTAGGGGGGAAGTCTCTTCATTGGCATGCTTCGTTGGTAGTTCATGGATAGACTCATTTGCTTTGGTAGTGTCGAGTTTCTTCTCCTTTTGAGGCTCATCCTCCTTAGGCCATTCCAGAACCTTCAGAGTCGTTCTACTCCTTGTAGAAATCGTCTTGACATGTTCAATGGGATTCTTTTATGTGGTGCTCGAAAGTTGGCCTTGTGGACGATTGGTTAGGAGTGTTGCTATTTGGCCACTTGTGTCTCTAATTTCTTCAAGGGAGTCCCATTCATTAATATGGTCTCATGGTGTTGGAAGTTCTTTTCCGTCTTAGCTATATATTCAGCTAGGATATCTTTAAGGTCGGGCTTTGTGGGTTGAGGACGATTGGGATTGAAACTCAAAGGAGTGAGAGTGGCTTGGTTGTTTTTCCGTGAGAAACCCAGATGGTTCTAGCGTTGTTCGGATTATAATAATTGTTGTTGCCTTGAGGAGGTCGCATGAATTCTTGCACACGCGTCATTTGATCCATGGGTTGAGCTTGCACCATGTGAGCATGGAAGTGACATTCGTTGCTTCCATATCAAGAGGAGAAGAAGGTGCTTGGATTGCATGCACTTGGGCATTTGAGGAGCTTGCCGATAGGGCACTCACTTGCTTCATGAGAGCATCAAGTTCTTCATGATTAAGGTAGTGGTGTCAAGTTCAAGTATACCCGGCGCCTTCTTGTGGACTTGCCTTTCACCCGACCATTCATATGATCTCTCCATCATGGAATCAAGTAGATCACAAGTTATCCTATAATCAAGATTCATAAATGACCCCTTGGCCATGACATCAAGGGAAACCCGAAGCTCATGGTGGGATCCCTTTAAAAAAAAAACTCTCCATTTGCATTCAATCGGGTAACCCGTGATGCAGACACTTCTTGAGCAACTCCTTAAACCATTCCCATGCCCCATGTAGAGTCTCTGTGTCGTATTGACAAAGGATGCAATGTCGGTTCAGAGTTTGATGGACATGGCTTGAAAAAGAACTTTGCTAGAATTTTGTGTGCCATGTTGATCCAAGTGTGAATCGAAGTCGGTGGGAGGTTGGATAGCCACTCTGACGCCTTCCCCTTTAGAGAGAAAGTAAAGAGAAAGAATCGGATCGCCTCCTCCATTACGTCATTGACTTTCATAGTGTTAGTTCTCATTAAGAATTTCGCCAAGTGATTGTTGAGACATTCACTTGGAAGTCCACTAAACGGCTCGTCTTTAATCACGTTGATGAGGGAAGTCTTAATCTCGTAATTCCGAGCATCAATTGTAGGCATGACAATAACGCTATACTCACTACGAACCTCCGTCATCGCTTGCTCATTCATCGATGGCATAGTGAGTGGAAGTGGATTGATTCCCGCTAAGGCCACTTGAATTGCGACTTGGATCACCACTTAAATTTATGCTTGGATATCCATCGATTGGTTTGGAGGTTGGGGACTGTGTTGTGATGTGTCCCATCCCCCAAGAGTTGGTTTTGGTTATCTTGCGGATCCATTGAAGATGATGTTGCACGAGAGGTTGCTTTTTGTTGCTTACGGTGTTGCCTAAAAGTCTGTTCATTCTCGGGGTCGAAAGGTTGTAATGAACCATGAGACAAACATTGCATGCATGAAATGAGTCGCCTATAAAAGAACACAATCACACAACACAAACTCAATAGATTGCACAAGTAAGAGATAAGATAGAAAAAACCAAAAAAAGAAAAATGTTTAATCACAAGGAAACTATTGACTCCGATGATAGAGACTAAGTCCCTACAACAACGTAAAAAATGTTGTGTGACTTTGTATATAACGCGTAAACGCAAGTGTACATGTCGTAACAAAAAATAAAAGTGAGTATGTGAGTTATCATTCCACGAGGAGTTAGATCTAACGACTGAAATATGAATAGTGCTCATTTGGTTAAACAATCAAAATATGATGAGTTGTTACACTAAGGGTTCTACTAACTAAACTAATCAAAATCAAACGTACACAAGTATCAAAGATCGAGGGTTCTAGATATGTGAAATGGTAGGGTTGCGACTTCTTCTTCCAATTGTTTGTAGTCACTATGTCATTTTACTAGCTAATCATGAGTCGTGGTTATAGATGAATCCCTAAGGTGTAATCTATATTCTCTTGAGCCCTACACTACATCAAACTAAACGTCGCCTTTAACTCTTCTCAGTTAGGGCCGTCGCGTTATAGTGAGCATGAACTTTGTGGGTTCCTAACGTATCTCATACATCACGCAAGCGATCTCCCATTCAACGTGTTGAAAATGATCATAGTACAAACGATAATGAAAATAAGTCAATAATGATAAACCGATCACGAGATGGAATCTAGATCAATCCAATGAAAATCCTCGACGTCTCTTCATTCCTGATGAATCATGGCCTCCACCCTCGAAGAGATGGCCCAAACCTCTCTCTTTTCATGTATGATGTGGTATGAAGTTGAATCAATGTGATTCGGGGCTAAAAAGAAGTATTTATAGGCATTAGGCACGTAGAGATCTTGAAACACATGCCTGGGCGTTTTGGCGTTCTAATTTGTTAACTGGTGGCAGCAATTTCGTCATTGTGCCCGGACGTGGTGTTTTTATTGATTCCTTGTCAGGGCTGTGTTTTCACCATCTGGACTCTGTTTGCCTCTATTTTCATTACGTTATCATCGTCTTTTCTTCCTTTATACTCTCCTAACATAAACAAACATAAAAACATATCAACAACCTCAAGTATGAGCATTTTAATCCAAATAAATGTGAAATATACAACTAACGACGACAATACTAAACTAGTAGGAATCATACATATTTCACCCTAATCAAAACTGAAAAGGCAACACTAAACGACACAACAGAAGAGCTAGCTATAGTAGCATTAGAGGAGACATCAATGAACCAGTAGAACGAACAGACCAAGGATATTTAGCTGAGCTTTAAGGTTTTTTAAGAGGAGGCTAATGTATTAGACCAACATGAACAGGAAAGCCCTCCTCAACCACCACTCATATCACCTAAAATGGAACTAACAAGGTTAGGGAAAGACCAAATGAAGGTTGTCACGGCAAACGAAGTGACAATTATACCAACGAAATCCCTGATAATGGACCAGTAGATAGAACAAACGTAGATCCTTGAGCAGAGGGACATGGTGATCCACACAGAGACCAATGTGATTGATCAAGATCAAAGGAGGAGCTCTCCTCCACAACAAAAGCATATTTCAATATAAATAGAATCAACACAACTAGAAGGATCTCAAATGGAGTTTGTGACAATGGATCTCAAAAGGGCAACCACCAGCACAAGGGCAAAGTGACTTTACTGTGCCAACTAAAAAAGATAAAGTGGTCGACAAAAGAAAAATCATCTGAACTATGCTACCACCACCAATTACTAACAATCCCCTACAGAAGAGATATAAGTATGGATTATTGGTCACTAAACAAAGGAAAACTCTTTACACTTCTTTCGGTAAGAAGATTCCACCTAGGCCCTTGTTCATGCAAAGAAACTAGCCCAAAAAAGACGAAGTTCACTAGCAAGCTTACCAAAAAGGCAACCAATAAGAAGGAAGACACTCTAGTATGAGCATTTGACTCAGATGATGAGAAACCAAAAGAGTTTGACCCCTTATTCGAGCACTTTGGCAACTGGGCATCAGCATTGAATGCCTATATACACACTTCAAATGAAAAGACTGTTGGGGTATATTGATCGAGATCTCAAACGCACACAAGTAATTGTAAGACAATAAAGCGAAACGATGAACACCGAGATTTAACGTGGTTCAGTCAATTTGACCTAATCCACGGCCGCACCAACACAAGGAATTTCACTCTCATAATTAGGGTTTACAATTACAGAGTATTTATAACCAAACACCCAACTTGGGCCAAAAGCCCATTACCCAACTTGGGCAAAAAAAAAACCCATTCAACAGCGAAGCCCAAATCAGACTCCACAACTCAACAATCTCCTACTTGGAGACTGATCACATCAACTGCACTCCAATGCAACTCGAGCAAACCCAAAACTGCAACTCCTCCAGGCTAGTGCGGCGTCTTCTCAACAATCAATCATGAAGGCTAGTTGAAGCTATGCATAGCTTCAACTTCTCTGTAGTAACTCCCTTGGTCAACATGTCTGCAGGATTCTTTGACCCAAGGATCTTCCTCAGTGACAAAATGCCATCACTTATCAACCCTCTGATGAAGAAATACCTCAACTGGATATGCTTTGTCTTCGCATGGAACACAATATTCTTCGCGAGATGAATCGCACTCTGACTGTCGCTATAAAGGACACTGTCATCTTGCTTCCTGCCCAACTCCTCAAGAAGGTTTTTCAACCAAATCATTTCCTTCCCTCCTTCTGAAAGAGCCATGTACTCTGCTTCTGTGGTTGAAAGTGCAACACTCTTCTGGAGTCGAGACATCCAACTAACTGCTGTGCCTCCCACTGTGAAAACAAATCCCGTGGTGCTCTTCCTCGTGTCCGAACAGCCTCCCAAATCAGCATCAGAATAACCTTCCAAAACGACATCATTCTTGCTGAAACGTAATGAAGTTTTGGAAGTACCTTTCAAGTAGCGTAACAGCCACTTGACTGCTTCCCAATGCTTCCGCCCTGGATTAGACATGAACCTGCTGATTACTCCCACTGCATGAACAATGTCTGGTCTTGTGCATACCATTGCATACATCAAGCTCCCAACTGCAGATGCATAAGGAACTCTAGCCATTTCTGCTTTGTCTTTATCCGTCTTAGGTGACTGCTTCTTTGTGAGATTGAAATGAGCCCCTAAAGGTGTACATGTGGCCTTGGCATCCTGCATGCTGAACCTTTCTAACACTTTCCTAATATACTTCTCTTGGGATAATATCAGAGAGCCTTCAGATCTGTTCCTGCTGATACTCATGCCTAAAATCTGCTTTGAGGCACCCAGATCCTTCATCTCGAACTCCTCGGACAACTGTTTCTTCAATCTGTTGATTT
>LIEC01011363.1:0-68657 GCA_001925005.1 Drosera capensis
AAATGCAAAAATCATAAAGAGCAAAGGAAGGAAAAAGCAAAGAATAAGGAGTAATGGATGATTGAAAATGAAATTCAAAATTTCCATTCCAGATGAGTTCCCGGATTCGAACCTGGATCAATCTTTCCACAGATTGGCGCCAAAACCAATAGACCAAATAGGAAACACTAAATCAAAGTAGATGACAAAATAAAAATAACAAAAAAAATGTAATATAGACAGCAACCATGGGAGGCGGCGACAATATAAGGACTCGCCACAACCATGGGAGGGGGCGAGGCCCCAAGTTCCGCCCTTGATCTCAACCCTAGACAAAGAACATTTACCGGAATTGACAGAGATCTATTTTACCAATCACATAATTTTTCTTCAGCATAATAATGAAAGTAGGATATATACGTAGAGTGTTGGACCCCACCCATGCCCTGATTATTTAAGGACCAACCATGCATCCTGCAGCTTCCAAGGAAGCTGTGTTCATACGAAACATAAAACAAACAATACAGGACTTGGAGATCAATACACATAAAAGCTAGAAACAAACACAGACACAAACACAAACACAAAAATATGGTGTCATCGGTTACAGGTATCCTTGTTGGATGGCCATGGAAGTACCTGGGAAATTACAAGGTTCGTCCCTCTCATCACCTGCTCCTTCTTTCTCTAGTCTAGTTGAACGTCTTCAAACCTGATAGAAAAATATATTGAGCAGTCACACTACAGAAGTAGAGGCACAATTATCGACCAAAAGTAATCCATCAGCCAATACCATTGAATAACGTGGTTCCATAGGTTGATAATATGGCTAGTTTTTATCCATCAGTGGCATTTTACTCAAGATGAAACGCAATGTTAGTATTGTTGAGAAACAGGTCAAGTCATAATAGCTACACGGTACTGTGAAAGCCATTTTGTTACAGGTTAGATTACATCGTGGCAAAGAGTTCATTACACGTAGCAAGTTTGCTCCATTGGAAGCGAAGAGACCTGTTCCTCCCCCCCCCCCCCCCCCAATAAGCTAATTAAAACAGAAACACTGTAAGTACATTTCACCTAGATCAGTTAGTTTTACAGAAGTCCGTGACTCCGTCTTATATGGGTTTCTCATCGTGCAGCTAACTAGTAAAAAGAAACGTCTCTCCATAACTAATGTAGTTACCATATCCTCTTTTTACAGTACCTTTTACTCGCACCATGGGTGGTTCATAGTGTGTACTCATACATCACAAAAGGAGAAGAAAGGGACATCACATACCTACTCATACTCCCACTTCTAATATGGAGAATGATCCACAATCAACTGTGGTCAAGTTTTGCTCGCCATCGCACTGCCAAAGGAAACAATTTACTTGTTGAGAAAGGCCTCGAGTTTGAGCAAGTTGACGCCGAAGAGGATTGGTATATTTCGCAATTTTCATACTCTCTTAGATAATAATCTGAATCTCTATATGCTATTTAGCTTTAAAAGCACTAGGTATGAGTGTAGTGAAATCTATGCAGGCACCAATAAACAAGTAAAGGTTATATACAGGATAATAATGTCAAAATCTTCTGTGCGTGGTTTTAGAAAGTTCTCACTTGAACTAGCATCGAGTCAAGATGGTCTGTACCTTTGTATCATGAACATCCCATTAGTTTCACAAAATAATCTTAATTCCAAAAAAACGAAAAACTACATAAAAGTAAGCCTCTGGCAATAACAATTATACTAGGAACATTCCTGTTATCTTCTAATCCGATGATCTCACTCAAAACTACAAAAAGAAGAAGAACAAGACCTTGATCGTTCAACAAACTGTGCTCTACTAACTCATTCCTCTTTAGACTGCGAACCTCAAAACAAATGTGGTACATACATCTACACCCATGCAAGTCATGGACCATTAATAACCTTTTAATCCATACACATTTGAACATTTAATCTACCTAATACATGGACAGAAACTTTCGCTCGAGCACACGTGTCTAACATTCAACAATATCCACGTTTTCGCTTCACTCTTTTTCTTTTCGACTATTAACTAGGTTTCTTAGTTTCACGAATCTAACAAGAAGCTATCAAAGAGCATAGTCCCCAGAATCTATCACATTAAAGCAATGCAAAGCAAAAAATAATCTAGTAAAATCCCACCAAGCGCAGGATATAAGGAGTGTGTACCATACGCAATCTTACCTATGTTATATTTATAACAAAGAGTCTGTTTCCCTATGCTTTCGGAAGGGGGAAATGCTGCTTAGCCTTGAGCTAACACAGAATCAGTCGCATCGTAAAAGGAAAGGAGCGTAGGCACATAATCCCACATAGAGAGCTATTTCCAGATGTCATCAGGTGTCGAACCCCTAATCTCACGGGTAGGAGGGGAGCGGCTCAATTACTAAAATCCATCGACAATCAGGCCACTGATTCTCCTAATTTCACATCGATTTGGAGCCATCAAAATATATCGATCGATTTGGAAATTTCTTAACTAGTTCTTGCTTGGACCAATAATTAAAGGCAGAAGAATCTAAGCAAAATTTTCCCCAATAAACTCGAATTAATTAGCTAGGGTTTATTCGATTACCTTTTAAATGGTCGAATCCCATGAAGATCGGAATCGTGTCTTGGCCTCAACCTACTCCGCCGACTTCTCTGCTTTCATAGCCCCCTGCGATTTCGTCCATGATCTAACTTGTTAGTGGCGGCGTTGAGGATGACCACATGCCTCCATGCGGTCAACAACATTTGTATCTACTCTATTTTAAAAATCCGTATAAAAAATATATATGGGTAAAAAAATAAAATAAAATATCTAAAAAGTGTGTTGTAATATGTGTCAGAAAAAAATTATAAAAATAATATATGATGAATAGTTTATTTTTAAATATAAAGTATTATTATAATATATTATAAATTTTATAGGTAAAATAAAATATAATTGGATGTAATGTAATGTAATGTAATGAATAGTAAAAAATTAAGAGAATTATAATGAATTTGATGTGAATGTCCTAATAAAATGATTTTTTCTCGAGGGAACTTGAATACGATAACTCAATGAAAGTAAATTAAAATTGAGGTTTTTATTTGTCTTTGCTGTTTTGTATCTGTTTTATCCATTTCAAAATAAAAAAACTAAAAAAACATAAAACAAAAAGGATTTTATTTATTTTTTTACAATTAGTTAAAAATCCTTCAAGAGATCTTGATTTTAAGGTTTTTTGTTTTTTGTTTTTTCTTTTGTGGTTTTAGGTATTTAATTCAATTGAATCAATGGATTGGACTCAAAATTTGGTGTCTACAATGTGCTTTACAAGCACCATTTAGTCAAGCCCAACCCCTTTGTGCGCATGCGTATATTTGTAAGATCTCGCATGTCTTAACAATTATTTTAAAGAAAATATAATAGAGAAGCATATATATAGGCTCTCTTCAATCCCCACAATTCCAATATAGATAAATATTTTCAATTATTTTTATTCTTTTTTCAATTCATCTGTACAAATTTCTACGTAAATTTATTTTCATCATATTTGTTTATCATATATTATGTGACATAATTTATCTCCAATAACTACGTTTAAAGGAGCAACATCAACAATATAATATGTCATTGTCCCTCCAGACAATTAAGTCTAACTCAACAACCTCGTTACTCCTACTATATTGTGATCTTAATGAGGAACAATCGAGGAGAAGAAACCATACGATGAACAGTGCCCAAGGATATTCAGGGACCAACTTAACAGTCACTAAAACACAAGCAACCATAAACCTATGCCATAGTTATAAGGTCGGCTATCATTGTCACGAGAAATATTTACGCAAGTGAACGCAATCGTTACCGTGTAATGTAATAGTGAATAGAATATTGTCTCATAGAGATTATGATTAATAATACTGATATTTTACTTAAGTAGAATGAGATAAAACTATGATTGATAAATTTTGAGCTAAACTAAACTAATGTGATAAAAACAAATTTTTAACAACTAAGAATGAAGAGATTCGATAATATTAAAGGTGTAGAGCTTTCGATTTCACCGTATTTGCGTCAGATTCAATTTTTGCATCTAGTTAGACTTAATTAATTATAAGGTTGATAGTCGAGATTCCCAAATTAGCCTAAAGTCCCTCTCGAGATCGATAGAAAATTTTCTTAATAGATAATATATCATATCCAATGTGCATTGAACAATTAAGAAATCTTTACGATTGATGGATTCTCATGTAACAACTACACCAGTGATGCATACAACATCTCTGTCATGCATTCAACTTATGACATTCGATTCTACGATATAAACCTTAATCTTTCTCTCGAAATAATTAAGATCCACGAATCATTCAAAAAGTGACCAATCAATTAAAAGCATTAAGAACAGATGACGGGCTTTGGGGAGTTGCACTTGTCTCTTGATCTTCGAATGACAGAGCTATCGCTTTTTGGGCAAGAAGGCAGTCATTGATACAAAGACCTAATGCACTCAGACTAAAATCGTATCGGGATTTGACTTTCATTTTCAGAAATGGTTGTTCACGATCATGACGAACCCCAAAACAACCGAGTGAACGTAGTTCACTTTAGTCACGACCCGAATTGAATTCGAATGATACTCAACCATTACAATAAATCAAAGGTCTAACATCGATAACAAAGATTGAATCTGTTACAAATCCGACTACATCGTACCCCTAGAAAATGAAATTAGTTCATGGTCGAATCAAGCAACACAACAACAAATTGAGAAAACATTAAGATGAATGATAAAGAAGAATTTCATGATGAATCCGACGAGAGATGTTCCAGACGAAGCTTTTGTGCGATCTTCTTCTTTTTTGTCCCGTGTATGTTCTGTTTTTGATGTTGTGTATCCCAATTTGTTACAGATTATCTCCTTTTTAATATTTAGAAAATTTCATTGGGAAAATAAATCCGACTCTTCAAAATTCTAAAATTTAAATCAAAATCATGATCTCAAAATACAAAAATCTTCAAATTTATTTTCAATCAGAACTGCCCTTCCACTTCATGAGACCATGGTTTCAAAGCTCTTTTCGCACTCTTTCTTGGGTTTCTTGATTCAATCTCCAACATTATTCAACAATCTAACAAAATAATAAAAAGCAAACATAAATAGACAAAAACACATAGAAAATTAACAAAAATTAAGATCGAAATATACTCATATCATGGCATAAATACCACTCAACAATCATTATCTATTTTCTTTTGAGAAACTTGCGTGTGATGATATGTGCTGCAACAACAACAACAATAGGAATAACGACAACCCAATATTTTTCATCATAGATATGGTCCAAGGAGGACGAAGTGTAAACAATATTATCCTTGTTTAACAGAGAGATTACTTTTGAATATCCTTAACAAACTAATGATAAATGATGTGTAACAGGGATGACCAAGTAATATTCTCTGGTATGCTGCTTTATGGGTTCTCTAGTTTCACAAAATTGGGATATAACTTGCCATGGTGGAGACTTGATGGCGCGGTGCTTATAATGTTAACCCACTTGGGTCCCGTCGAGTTCCTTTATTATTGGATCCATAGAGCCTTTCACCATGGCTGGCTCTACACAACGTTCCATGCTGTTCATCATGCTCCTGTTCACATCGAACCTCGCACAGGTAATCGACATGTTCTTTTTGTCAAGGTCGCTATATTCAAGATCAAATGACATCGATGAACTAGAAGTTTAATAGTGAATTTTGCTAACAGTTTCTACTCTTAAATGTATCGTCCACTGTGACTCTTTTTTTTTTTTGGCAGCATGGACTCATACATTTGCAGAGAACTTGGTGTTTTCTGGTCTGTATTTCATGGCGATTGGGTCTGCACTTGTGACCGGAACACTCTCTATGGGCTCGCTCACTTTATATTTGACTTATTTCGATTTCATGAGTGTTCTTCCCCACTGCAACTTCGAGTTTGTCCCTAAACGTCTCTTCACAATTTTTCCGCCTCTCAAGTATTTCCTCAACATTGCATCGTAAGTATCCTACTCCCTTAAAAATGAAATGTTGTATATCATGATGAGTTTTTTTTTTTTCTTTTTAAGGAAATCGCGAAAGGTTTCTCTTTGGTTATACCATGATGAGTTTATCACTTTAAGGAACAACTTTTTTCCAATAAATCACTTCACCGTCGTGCCTTCCTCACTAAGCGCAAGTGTGCGTTTGGCTCTGTTTTGGCAGATTTCATAGTATACACCACGTCAAATACAAAGCCAACTACTGCCTGTACATACCATTCTATGATTATGTCTATGGGACGTGGGATGAATCTTCAGATTCTTTCTATGAGGCTGCCATCACGAAGGCTGAAGAGCAGCCAGCCGTGGTGCACTTGACTCATCTAACGACTCCTGAATCGATATACCATCTGAGGCTTGGGTTTTCATCCTTAGCTACAATGCCTCTCGCATCCAAGTGGTACCTTAAGGCAATGTGGCCTATTACTATGGTCTGTATGATCTTAACTTGGATCTATGGCAAAATTTTCGCCGTAGAGATAAATACTTTCAAGAAGCTCAAGTTTCAGACATGGTGTATTCCGCGATATAACATGCATGTAAGTTCATCAACTTTTGCCACAATCTGAGCGAGATTTAACTGTTTTTAACATCTGATCATGAGAATTGCCACCTTATGAATTCAGTACTCAATGCCATGGCAACACGAGGGCATTAATCATTTCATCGAAGAGGCGATACTCGAAGCACAGGACAAGGGTATCAAAATATTGAGTCTGGGGCTTTTGAATCAGGTAAAGAGATTCTACTTCAGATTCTCGGAGAACAAAAAAACCCATCAGGCAAATTAGATTACTTCATAATGGACTAGATTTGTGTCATATCCTTTGCCATAGGGTGAGGAACTTAACAGGAATGGGGAAGATTATGTAGAGAAATACCCTAAGCTCAAGGTGAAGCTGGTAGACGGAAGTAGCTTAGCCGCCGCAGTTGTGCTTGATAGCATTCCGAAGAGAACAACCGAAGTTTTCCTCAGCGGAAAGCTCTCCAAGGTTGCTTATGCTATCACAACTTCTTTGTGCCATCGAGGCATCCAGGTAAACTAAAGCACAAGTTTTCTCATCATTTAACGTTACGGGTGTGGTAGAGAAATCTCACAATAGCAAGTTCAAATGTCTTCAGGTGGTCACATCTAGAGAGGATCAGTACGAGAAGCTCAAAGCCAAACTCGCTCCTGAGTACCAAAGATATTTGTTGCTGACAAAACAAGTCACTCAAAAGGTAAGTTACATTAGCAAATTAAGAGGTATCACGTAAACTAGAACCCAAACTCAGTACTCATTCTACGGATGGGAACCTCGCATGTCCTGCTTTAGTCGATGTTGGCTTTGATCGGCTCTGGTGGTGTATGCACGGCTCAGAATTGGTGAGACAACTGTCTCGTTTTCTGATTTTTTGTATTATTGCTGAGGTGAGATTTTACAAACAACCTAACAAACTATTTATAACAGATTGAAGGCGGTGCTTATGCCTAACAAATAAACAAACAAAGCAAACGTAGCAAAGTTTCCTTTCTTTTCGGCGCCTGACAAACCAGGAACAGTGCAAGGCGGCTCCTTTTCCCTTGCGTGCTTTTCCTTGCTTTGTTTTGCTTTCCAGGTCACGGATTATGTTTTACAGTCGATAACCAAAAAGTGGAGACAATGATCGTGTATGGATGCTTGTTGCAGGTGTGGCTGGTTGGAGAAGATCTAACCGAAAATGAGCAACTAGGGGCGATCAAGGGAACAATATTTATTCCATTTTCTCAATTCCCTCCAATCGAAGTTCGCAAGGACTGCTTTTATTTGAACACCCCAGCAATGGTTGCTCCAAAGTCATTTCGAAATCTGCACTCATGCGAGGTAAGAGACTTCAGTCATCACCACTCATCTTCGAGTAAATTCTACTTCATACTCACAAGCAATGCAGTCAACAAAACTGACTCGGGATTTGGTTCCATGATCTATGTTCGACAGAACTGGTTGCCGAGGAGGGTGATAAGTGCCTGGCGTATAGCTGGGATACTTCACGCCCTGGAAGGATGGGATGTCCATGAATGCGGAGACAAGATGTTTGACGTCAATAAGATCTGGGAAGCTGCTCTTCAACATGGATTTCTTCCTGTCCCGGCCACTTCCTCGGGTTGTAGTAAACAGATGTGTCCATGCTAGTAATCCCAAGTCCTGTAGGAAACCAACATACCAAAGGGATTAATGAACTGCAAAAAGTGTGTCTAGCTGATGAAATAAGGAGTATGTAATACTTCAGGAGTATGAAATTTCTGGAACAACATCTAATCACCCCTTAAACATCTACACAAAGCCAAGCCACTCGGCTCAACAATGGAAGCGTACTTTTCTATTGATGCTAATCGATAGAGTATAAATATGTAAGATAATAGTTCAATAAAAACTAAGCTCAGGACAGGAATGTCTGGAGGATCAAATGAACACAATAGAAGGGCAATCTCAAAGATAAGCATCATACTTTTTCTTCTGATTGAACAGAATCACGAGTGGCAATCGACAAACAGAACCATTTTCTATGATGAGCATTACTCAAGCCATCATCGTAGGAAAAAAAAAAAGGCAAGCAATAACGTTAAATATTACCTTAGACGAAACCGGGGTTTAACCCTTCCAGACCTTGAGAAATCACACCCACCTGCAGATATCATATCGGGGTGTCATTCTATTACTGCCTGACTACGTGTCTCCCAAATGAATACGCCTCCCTGTCCACACATATTTTTCAAAAATCTAGACAAACATGTTTCATGTAATGGGATGAAGGCCTGGTAGTTGTTAGATGTTGTTGCTGTTGCTGTTGTTACTGCTGCTGCTGTTATTGCTGTTGCGGCTGCTGTTGCTGCCGAGGTTCATGAAAAAGGTCGAGTTCATTTGACTGCTTAGTGAGCCTAAGTGTTTAGGACAAAGGCCATTCTTGACCATTGTCATCTTGGATAAATTTCACACCAAAAGGTCCACATCAGGTTGATTTTCAATCGAAAAACAATCGTCAACTAATAGAGGACAGGATTCACCACTCCCAGTAGCATTCAATCATGGGTAGGACATGTTCCATGGAAACTAGGAAGCTGAATCCATACTACAGTTTCGCTTTGAATCCATACTTGTTTGCACTGAAGCAGAAAAGAGAAAACTTGAAAATGTGGATTGTGCTTGTGTCTGCACGGAACAATCAAAACTCCTGCGGAGTACGATGGTAAATTATACAACAGTCTGAATATCAGCAAAACTAAACTATAGAAATGGACATTGAAGTAAAAAAGCATTACCATATATTCAAAAGTTGCACCATTCTCATTGCGTCACAAGCCATCAATGAGAAACTAATCATTTCCATTTCTTGTAAAGCACACTCCAGAAGCTTGATATACACCTCGAAGGTACGACTTCACTTTTCGAAAATAATACTCCTTTTGTCCCACAAAAAATACAACATATACTTGTTTTATATTATTCTATATGTATAAATACAAGTCTCATTTTCATATCAAATCACATTGATCGTTCCGCAACATGTATTAGATTGAAATATGTAACTTACACAACCATTGATGTTTTCATGACAAATTTACAAAAAAACTACATTTGATCGTCGTTGCACGCGTGTCAAACTTTGCATCGACACACGTGTCCGATCAAAAGGTTGAATTCTTTGTGGGACGGAGGGAGTAGTTTGTATCATTATGAAGACATAGTACATTTATTTGGTCAGCATATCAAATGATAACTAAACTCAAATTATTATGATCATGACCTTCAAGACCAGGTAACTCTGTAATAGTTTTACTGGTGCATATAAGCATAGGAAAATCAGCATGCTCTACCACACCTATCACTCACGATACTCTCTACTAACCAATACTCAATTACTACATATCTAGATAATATCTAGTTACCGCGCATGCTGTAAGGCACAGCACGCTTTGACAACATATCGACCATTTTACATGTGAAATACAAGCATAACTTTTCTCTCTATTAAACAATTTTCAGAAGACTTTAATAATTACTAAAGGACATTCAGTATATTACTTGCCTCTTTTTCCCCAGTGGGGATAACATGGCACTGACATGCCAAATAGGTGTGACTTCAGATGTTGGGCCCTGCATTGGATTTCAGATGTGCAAAATTGATATCTTGAATTAACAACGAACATCACAAGATGTATCTAAATTTTGAAACCTTCATGAGATATATGCGGGTTTGATCCTAATTGATGATAAGTTGATTAGGGTTAAGAACCACTATATATGTGAAGGTTATGGTCCCCGATTGAACATACGTTATATCTTTCTAGCATCCCATCGCGAGAGAGGAACCCTAACGTGTGTATTAACTGGAAGATACCCTAACCCTATGCGATCTTCATCCCAGATTAAAGACTTGTTCTTATGGATTCAGGTACGCTTCCATTTATGATTTATTCTAAATAATTTGATATGAACATTACAGTATTTATGATGGCACTGACATGCCAAAACATGGTAGCACATGCGGCCCAATAACTACGAAAACCAAAACCTCTTTTTCCCAGTGGGGATAACATGGCACTGACATGCCAAACAGGTGTGACTTCAGATGTTGGGCCCTGCATTGGACTTCAGATGTGACAAAATTGAGATCTTGAATTAACAACGAACATCACAAGATGCATCTAAATTTTGAAACCTTGATTAGATACTGGCAATCCGGCAAATTCAACGAGTATTCCAGAAATTCAAGATTTTACAAGGCCAATGCAAAATCATGGAATTTGAATCACACAAGCAGGGGGTACATGGTATGGATATAGTAATAAGGCTTAGTTAATAAAATTACAACAAAGAAGTGATACAAAAAATTCATAATCTACAGATAAGTAACAGAGGCATCATTCAGAATTGCCTAATCTCTCGACACAGTTGATCAACTTAAATTATACTTATGTTGAGCAGAGGTAGTGATTACATTCAAAAACATAAACGCATAACTCAAAGTCGCATTTTGCGGAATTGCTTCTCCTAATCATTAGGAGACGAATACAGTAAAACAGGGGATCACCTTAAAGATACGGAGAGCTCACTGGAATGAAGCAGAATAGGGACCGATTTATCATTCCTCCTCAAATTTAGACGAAGAATATTTACAGCAGTTGACAGATAAATCATGTTGGCATGCACGTTAATTTCTTCAGCATAATAAGGGAAGCTGATGGACAATAGGTTGAGCAGTTGCTCCATGAAAAAGCATAAGACACATTGACAACCATTAGTAACCCATCTACTCATCGAGCCATGATATTCACTTGCTCAAACTCATAGTAACAAAGTGCTTGTTGTATAATTTATTCAGATGCTATCGCTAAGAAACAAACATATGATGAACAAGCATATAATGAATTTATCCGATAGAGCGGATAGTGCATAAATGTAGAAGTACTTTTTCTTACAAAAAGAGTTGTAAGCGACTCTGATCTTTGCTAGTCGCCATCAAATGATTTATGTCTGATCTTGGTGTGATTCTTTTCCATACTGAAGTTATGAGCAAAACACGCTGCTAACAGATCTGCAAATCATGTTCTGCTATTGCTTGTTCCAGCAGACTGACTCATGATTTGGTTCCATGATCAGTTTTCAACAGAACCGGTTGCCAAAGAGGGTGATAAGCGCTTGGCGTATTGCTGGAATACTTCATGCGTTGGAAGGTTGGAATGTCCATGAATGCAGAGACGAGCTGTTTGATGCTAATAAAATTTGGGGCGCCGCTCTTCAACATGGATTTCTTCCTATATCACAGCCCCTGTCCCAGCTTAAACCCAATGAAGTTCGGTGCACTTGATGCATGTGAACCTTGTAAAGCATCTACGTGCTCTTACGCACAAAATTGCAAGTGTGTACATGATACATAGAGTTATGCATACAAAGCAACATTTTGACCGGCTAAGCATATAAACGATGCTTCCAGGAAAACCTATACAACTCCAACAGCAATACATATATGAAAGCATAGTTGGAGAAAGTGGACAAAAATGCACAAATCTACAGTTATTCTGATCAAGCAGCAACAATGGCATTATCTATTAATGCTGATCAAAGGAGCATAGTATAGTTGATTGAAACAATCGTTCGATGAGCGTACAAAGTTCAACCTCAGGTAACAATATTACAGCAATAACATAATAATACTGTGAGCCTGTAACATGATGCTTCTCGGATAGCTTATTCACCAAAGTACAGTATCGGTAACCACCTACAAAGAAAATGGAAAGAAGATGTTATCAGAGCAGCCACCAAAGTCCAAACATCCAAACCTCAGAGAATTTTCTACTAATCGATATAACATTAAAAACTAACAAAAAAAACATACATAACCAAAGGGACGCTATGATATAGGTTTGATAGGATTTTCAAAGAGGATGAGGAATGTGAGTTCTGATCTTCTACCTTCTCATGTAAAGGGGCAAATAAAGCTTTAACATCTTCAAATACAGCTTCAACTGGCTTTGAGGCATCAATCTGAGATCAAACAGGATAAGAAAGCAGGTTGATGAGAACATCCACACGAGTCAAAGAAAAGTTGTTATGAACATCACAGGCAAGCATCTAGCAGATTCTTACCTTCCTAACCTTTCCTTTAGAGTTGCAGTATTCGATCACTGGTAGTCTAGATTCCATATAAACCTTGAAGCGCTGCCTAATCGTCTCAATGTTATCATCTTCCCTCACCTATTTAGCACAAGCGAGAATAAAAAACAATTCCGCTTACCCACAGGAAACAAAAGCAGAGGCAAACTAGACTGGAGGAGGAGGAAAATGCATGGTTTCTGCCTAGAAGGCGCCTCTCCATCTCTTCTTCCGGACAATCAAAAAACAGAACAAACTCTGGTGTGATGCCTGTCTGCATATCAGAAAGGATAAAGGTGATCAGCGTGTTTGTGTTTGAACTGAACAATCAAACTCCTCTTGATTGAGGTTGGCAAATTATACAACAGTTGGAATAACAACCAAGCTATAAGCCATAAAATGGTGAACAATGAAAAAAAACATACCACAGATTCAAAAGCTGCACGGTTCTCCTCATTGCGGGGAAAACCATCAATGAGAAACTTATCATTTCCATTTTCTTGCATAGCACGCTGGAGAAGCTTGATTGTCACCTCTGAAGGGACGATCTTCCCTTCCTTAATCATGTTCTGTATCATAGTATTACATTCCGTCAGCATTAAGATAGCAACTAGTCACAGTACTGTGAACAGGACGCTACAACCAAGATCCAGTGAAAAATTGACAGAGATTAGAAGGCTGAGACTGCAAACAATCTTAATAAGCAAACCAATATCGTGGAACATCTTATGTGAATACTTAAAGAGTCAACAGACAGCATAAATGAAGAACATAGATACCAGCATCAGATTGAGTAAATGAAAGCATGTCTCCCTCAATCATAAAGCATTGAGGCAAACTGAAATTAGAAACTGAAAAACAAGCGTACCCATTCTCAGAACCAGATTTGATTTCTGCATGCAAAAGGTCTCCCACGCTTAAATGGGTGTATCCAAATTGCTCAACAATATTGGCACACTGGGTTCCCTTTCCACTTCCAGGGCCATCTGTTCATGAATAATGGTAGTTATAATGCAAATCATTGGTAATTAATGGGAAAAATGGGGACAATTTTCAGGGATGAAAGTTGGATTATGGCCTCTGTTTCCCAGAAACAGAAGTTTCATCGTGCTGAGAATATGGGGCAACCAACATAGGAAATAGATGAGCATATTATTCTCAAGGAAAGGCAAGTATAGTAAAATGCAAAGAACAATACCCAAAACAAAAATAACTCTTGACATTTTTGCTGAGTTCCTGCAAGTGAGAATATCATCAGGAAAAACAAAAGTCATACTGATACAGATACCCTTTTCGAGCTATGAGAAGCAAAAAAAATAAGCCAGAATCAAATTTAAATCCGAAGGGCCATCCAAGGAAGAGAAGAAAAAAAGAGATCATGTTACCTTGTTTGAAGAATCAACACTTCCCATAGTTACCGGCTGATCATGAAAGATTACACTTAGTAAGAAAAACACGGAAGAGCTTACAAAAGGAATACCCAACTCACACCAACACAAAAATATTAAAAAAAGAATTTTTTTACTCAAAAAATTATTTTGAGAAGCATCGCCTCAATGCACCTTCAAAACTAACAATGAACCGATCCAGTTGATAACTTGAACGATACCAGAGTCTTAAGATGAGGATAAAAACAAACTTGTTGAGGATCAGGGCTTCAAATCAACTGAATCTACTCGATCTTTGTGTTCTACCCTGGTTAAAAAAATAATTGTATAGCTGTAGTCTTCAGTTCTGCCTCAGCGTTCATAGTTAAGGCACCACAAAGGCAAACAAAGGTCAAATTGGAATAATAAAAAATGATGTGATCAATCTCCCAACGTGGTTGGCAGTTTGTTACTATCTTCCAAAAGCAAAAAGAAACTATCCTTTTCTTAAGGATAGCAGGTCAGTGCACTGCGATGAATTTTTCTAACCATTCACCGAGAGTACTTTCAGTTCCACAACATTTGCCTGATTCTAGTCATTAAAAATCCATTCTTGTGCCAACTAAAATCAGATCCCTTTCTCACATCCTTTAATCAAACCTTTCAGAATTATACCCAACTAGGCATTTTATCGGCTGACAACACTTTCTAGCATAATCGACAACTAAACTCTATAATCCATTTCTCAACCGGATAATACAAAAAGATTTCTCCTCCAATCTCCATAATCCCTAGTGTATTTTCTAGACCACAGTCTCGATCACATTAAAAGCAATCATGTCTTTCTCATGAATTCAATTCTCGACGAAAACAAGCTCCCAAATTGAAAAAATCAAGTCCCACAACAAATTTCTCTCGCAACTCCAAACCGGAGCCTATTAACATCGATGAAATTTGTTAGAGCGTTGTCATTCCCGATTCCAAAGACAGGTTAAATGATTTCTAGCACATAAAACAAATCTCATTCCCTCACTGATCCCCATCAAGTCAACAACAATCACCAGCATTCTCCTCAACCTAATCACAACCAACCTACTCCTCCACACACAACCGAAACCGTCACGATACCAACTTCGCGATCGGTGGTTCGATTCCACACACTAAAGAAAAACCTATCCCCTATAACACGAATCGGATCCGACCTTCCAAAATCAAATCCAGATCACCACCACCACAATCGATCCGGTATCAGATATCAATAAACAAACACGGAATCATACATTGAATGATCATATTCCAGATCTAGCAATCAAATCCAATGAAACACGAAACATTGAATCACAGATCTCGGATCCAAGCATCAAATCAACAAGACAAACAGAACTGAACAGAATACAACATCAATGCGAGATGCGATTGTACCTGTGATTGCGAGATTCGATGATGAGATTAGCGGGGAGAGAAAGTGGAAGGGATGGTGGAAAAATGAGGGGAAAGACTAGCGTGTATGGAGGCGGAGAGGACAAGGGAGGGAAATGAGATGGAATCAGATCTGAATCTGATGCCCCAATAGGAATCAAATCATGGCCAAAATATACTTCTATGTAATGAACTTTTTCTCGTATATGGAGATGATTTAATGAAAGACTAGCATTCTACTTTTTCTCGTGTAATGAACTTCTATGTGACTACTTATCCAATAATGTGTAAATTTACGTTCCGATATCATGCGGAGATGAATGTTTCATTTTTACGAACAAATAATTATAAAATAAGTATTTCATATATTATACTTACATAGTATGAGTAACAGATATATAAAATTTCGAGGATGAGTTCTTCTACACATCCTTTCATGCCTCACTATTTTGAGATTATCGATAATATAAGATGTACTATTCAATAACAACGAGATTGTAACATGATTCCTTTATATCAAACTCATTTCTATTTTATTTTGGAAATGAATTGCTTATTACCGAATTGATTCCTCATTGACAACATCATAACCTTAGGACTTACAATACTTCTGCTCTAAACAGACTAACGCTACATCGGTGATAACACTTGCATCACAATAGATGCGTGGTGAGTTTACTTGTTATTGTAGATTTTCATCTTATTCTTATTTTTGGTATGGTTTTACTTCTTTAACATATAGATTTGGTACAATATGATTATCTTTGATACTAAAACATATTTATGATATGTGTTAATGATTTGACTCAAATCCTTCATATGTTTAATAATAACGATATTTTAATAATGATGTATAAACCAAAATTGATATGTTTTTCAATATGTTGTTGACATATACATAGCTATTAACCAATAAAAAAATAACACTTGAAGAAATAACCAAAAAAAAAATATATATTTATATTATATATTTATAATGATGTTAATTTTCTACTTGCTCGCTTCGAAATTACAAAGTACGATGTCTTCATCATTTCTTCCTAATCAAGTGCACAGCCTCGGAGCCTCCCTTAGGACTACTGTAATAGGATCATGATGAACATGATTGTTGGTATCTTTTTTTCTACGCACTTCGGGTTTCTATAATCACAACCACCTAGAACCCTAAGATATCGATGGTGAGTTCCAAGTAGATTTTCTAAACTCATTTTGAATATACAACCAAGCGTTCGATTCCTCAGGTGCAAAACTAACCGAGCTTGAATATCAGCAAACTTGATCGATTGACGAGTATGTTCAAGCTTAACCCGACTCATCACAAGATAATTGACGGCTAAGCTTGTGGAATATTGCTCGCTCGTTTAAAGACATATAAGACATATGTATTATAAACAAACTTGATCAGACTCGCCAAAGTCAAGATAACGGCTCATAAGATCTTTAACTCCTTATTGAGCTTATCGCTGAGCCCAACCTAACGAAGTTGCATCAAACCACATCGACGTTACGAGAAATATTTGGACGTCACTGGGCAACACATCGCTTTTTTTTTTTATTTGCCTTATTCACTGGACAACATTTCTCTACACACTTCCAGGCTCTCCTTTCCTCCCTTCATCCCCCTCCCAAACACACCGCCACACCAAAATCATTCATCCCACGCGCAATCAAAAACACCAAAGCACAAATCATTCAAACAAAATCATGTTCTTCTTCTTCGCCGGCGGAGTCACCCAACAAGTCCGCCGAGTCATCACCCCGAACTTCGCCCGCTGCGTAAACTGCAACTCGGTCGCCGACCTCGTCGAATACGAGCACGTCCTCAAACTCTTCTTCGTCCCCGTGTGGCGGTGGCCCGGGAAGGAACCCACGGTGTATTGCGGGAATTGCAGGTTGTTTTTTCATCCATCGATGGCGCTGCCTCCTCCGCAGTCGGATGGATTTGATCGGACGGTGGGGGTGAAGTGTGGGGGGTGTGGTGCTGAGGTGGTTGATCGGGGGTTTAGGTTTTGTCCGTACTGTGGGGCCGCGCTGTGATTTTATTAGGGTTTAGTGAGATTAGGGTTCTCTTGTATACTGTGTTCAATAAAGTGTGTGGTAAGTAGTATGAGAGTGTGATGGGTTTTGGTTGTCAACACTTTTTCGTGTGATGAAACAGTAGATGGAGAATGTAACAAGCTTCGTGATTCATGAGTTTCTCATTTGAATGCGTCATTTAGAGGATGATTGGTTTTGTGAATATTATCGATGGCAGAAGCAACTAGTTTACCTAGAACCGTGTAAATCGTGTTTACTACTCTTGCTCCATCTCAGACAACAATCAAGGTAATCTTGTCATTGTCATTGATAGGGTTTGTAATCTTGTCATTGTCATTGATAGGATCTAGGTAAAACGAGATGGGACGTCATGTTATCATTTCTTACAATCCGATAAAGGTTCAAACAATTATCAGATAATAATCCACACTAGCGTCATAAAAGAGGTAAACTTAAAGGATGGCGCGACCCTAGACAAAATCACAAAATATTGAGCAACATGACACAGTTTGATGCTCAGCAATGTCCTCTCGATGAGACACCCAGAAATTTGAAGTGCTTGTAACCTGTAACCATGTTTATCATTACACAACGATTTGTTTCGTCAAGACAGTGCCAGAGGGCTATTGTTTCCTCCCTCTTCCCTTCTTAGGTGCCGGAGCCTCTGTCTGTTCCTTTCCTGTAATTTCTGCCAAGTCCACTGCACAGGGATCCAACCAAATTAAGACTTCCAAGGATTTTAGCGACTTCAGCATTGTATAAATAAATAGATGCACGAAATACCTTCAGGGCCTCGAGCCATTAAACCAAAAAATATGTTGTTGAGCTTCTCCATCTTCTTGGCATCCTGTGCCTGGTCGGTCTTGAATTTGAGACACTGCAACGAACGTAAGAAGATGAAGGTCAGAGATAATCCAGCAATAAGGCTACTGAAATTTCCCACCAAACACTAATATAAACACGGTCTGATAAGACACGGGGATGAATATGGCGAGCGAGTGATTGATAGGAACCTTGTTCAAGGCAAATAAAGCTCTGTCCCCTGTCCAAGAGATGACAAGCGTGTAAGTTATTGGGAACTACGACTCATAATATCAGAAGTGATGATGAAACAGAATGTGTTTGAAAGATGTTATGTGACCATCAAAAACCAGCAGAGCTTAGGGAAACTTCAATGGGTTGGCTATAGAAGACTCAAGACAGTATCACATGGCGAGATGATGAATGAAAATGTCAAGGCATACCCATGGAACACTAAGCAGGCTCAGAGATGAGGTTAACGAAAGCTATTAGGCTGCATCCTATACATATTCAACAGAAGTACTGTCATGTATTACAACTGTTCCCAAGAGCTTCAAGCCAAACACGGAAATAGGTGTGACTACACTCCTCTCGTTGGAATCCTGACTATAATATGAAACATTCCATGATGAGGCAACCTTTACAAGATTCACGATTGCTTATCTCACAAAGTTCATGGAGGGATTTGAGGTCACAATTTGGACTTCGTGTGTCAGGCATCACAAAATTTCTCACTTAAAGCTTGATCCTTAGAGCTCACTCAAGGTCTCCTCTAGAGCTCCATGGCTTAAAGTTCTAGAACTTCCACTCTGAACTTTTTCCATGCACGACACGACAACACCGACTCTGATTCTTAGTGTTCTAGAACTATATGAATCCTTTATTACTTCAAAACAGAACACTTTAGATGCTAATAGATCATATAGGTGCTCCAGACACAAACAGGGTCCAGGGAAAACGAGATGTGCGCAGATTTATCCCTATCGAAGAATAAAGCAACATCAAAGTTCAGAAACTAAACCAGACAACAAGCACACACAACAATCTCATCCAAAAACTCTATTACAAGATTCTGGAGTACCAAATCAACCAGGGAAAAAAAGGAAAGCATTAATTAATCAGAGAAATCAAACCTCTTTGTTATCAGTGACCTTGAGCACCAGCTTCCCATCACAATGCCTATACTTCATCGTATACCGCGCCTTCATCACAATTCCCATACAATCAAACACAAACACACCAAAATAATCAAACAACATTCAACCAAAATCGATAATGCGATCGTATCAATCAATCAACTAATCAATCCATCGAATCACATCAATCGATCGGAGAGAGTGAGTTACCGTATCGGGATCGGAGCGGAAAATCTCAACCGATCGCTCCACGAATTCGTCCCATGCAGCGATGTACACCATTTTCGTTGGCTTTGGTGAGATCGATCACGATTAGGGTTTATCGGTTTGTTGGCTTGGCCTGGCTCCGGTGATTGTGCTTCAAAGGGGAAACTCGAGTTGAACCTTTTTTTTCTTTTTCCTTCTTGTTATCTTTCGCTTTCAAATAAACGCAATACTTCGACTATATATCTGAATTATTGAGGGTGATAGTATTATTTTATATTTATGATAAGAAAATTGTTATTTTTGTCAGATTGCATCGTTTGATCATATAAACAAAAAACTTTTTTGAGTTACGAGTCGTTTACGAGACGAACAAATAATGTTTTCTTCAGATTTATCATAAAACATCAACGATAGTTCAACTTACATATTACTCCCTCCGTTCCAAAATTATTGCAACACTTTGATCTGCATGTAACGACGATCAAACATATTTTTTTAAAATGAATTTATCATGAAATATCAATTATTGTGTAAGTTACGTACTTCAACCTAATACATATTGCAGAACGATCATACGTGATTTGATATGAAAACGAGATTTATATTCATATGTATAGAATAGTGCAAAATACCTAAATTTTGCAAGAATTATGGAACGAAAATAGTATAATCCTTGGCCAACGACATTTCCAAAATTACTAGTTAATCATTTAATATCAAAAACTAACGCATCAAAATATATATTGAATAATATAATTATTGTGCATTGTTATAATCTTTAAATGTACTTATGTAACATTGTATAATCTTATAAAAAAAATAACGTTGTATAATAAATCAAAAACAAACTATTTTTAAATCAACGAGTAGTACTTTAAACACATTGCATTGGTAATTTCAGCATAAATAGTTTGTTATGTATTTTGAAGGAAAACTCAAAGCGAGTCACTTGTATTGAAAATACATATCCAATGTTTTCGAAATACTATTATTATAATTATGTTATTTGATTTAAAATCAACCCCCCAAACATATATAGATAAATGATTGCATACGAATTCAAATTATTCTAGGACAAAGGGATGTCTTTGATGAATCTAACATCTAACATAAATTTTGAAACATACCGTAGAATCACCGATCAATGAGAGAAAGAGTTACTATTTAATAAGAACACCCTGTAACAGATTATGGGTTGATGCAGAATAAGGACCTGGATCCTCTGTGGTTGGAGAGGGATCTCATTGGTGCTGTTGCATTTTTTTATTTTTATGTTTTGTTATTCAAAAAATTGAAGAAAAAAATAATTAAAAACTTATTAAGGAAATATCAATCTTAGAAAAAATAAAATCTAAAAAAATTAATAAAAATAACCCTGTAAAAAATTATACCTATAGAAAATTCAATAAAAATAAATCCTAACTCATTAAACAAAACCGGAACCATGACCGAATGCATTGGTGTTGTTGCTGTAATAACAGTCGATGATCCTAATCCTTTGTTTTGTGGGTTAGATTTTTGTTTTTGGTTTTTTATTGAGTTTTTTATGAAGTTATTTTCATTAAGTTTTTTTAGATTTTATTTTTTTAAGGTTGATATTTCCTTAAAAATGATTGTTTTGAGGCAAGATGCGAGAAAGAGAGATTTTTGTCTAAAAATGATTAAGTGCAATTTATCTTGGATGGATTAAATTTTATCTTGAAGATATCAATCCCTAATATTTAACATGTTAAACCCAATCATCCAAATCATAAATTAGAGACGAGTTGTTCAAATTTGATAGTGATATGGTGCGTCAGTTGTGATGTAACAACGCGAGGGTGATATGCTGAAACTCAAGTCTCAAGCAGAACGGCAAGGGAGAGAGAACCGGATTAGGATCATCGGCTGCTAGTACATCAACAACACAGGTGCATTCGGTCATCGGAATAGTTGGATTTTAGATACAACGATTCCGATTTATTTAAAAGGTTTGAGTTTGTTTTTATTTTTTGATTGAATTATTTATGGATAAAATTTTTATGAGATAATTTTTATTAAATTTTTTTAGATTTTATTTTTTTAAGATTGGTATTTTTTTAATAGGATTTTAATTTTTCTTTTCAAATTTTTTGAATACAATAAAAAAAAACAAAGTGCAACAGCACTTGTTGTCAACGATAAAGATCCAGGTCCCCAAACAAATCGGAATCCGGATAACCAAATGCACCGGTGTTGGTGCTCGAACAACCCTTCTCATAATGAAAATATATAGAACCTTATTCCGATCTGATTCGGTATGAAATAAACTTAGAATCATGAAATCGACTAGATCATCAGATTCTAAGTTCATTAACTCTTAGCATATTCCCATTTTGGATGGAACAGATCGAGTAATTCTTTGATTCAAGTTAATAAAAAGGGATATTGAACTAAGAGATAGATTGACAAAAGCTTCAAATTTGATTCTGAGCAATTACAATAATCAAGTTCATATATTCAACAGCACCGGCAGATGATCCTA
This sequence comes from Drosera capensis, assembly GCA_001925005.1. NCBI lineage: Eukaryota > Viridiplantae > Streptophyta > Magnoliopsida > Caryophyllales > Droseraceae > Drosera > Drosera capensis. The sequence goes on from LIEC01011363.1 coordinate 22,122, forward strand.
CTCCTACATTACTCTCCAAAACACACGGGTAAGGGAGCGGATTCTCCTACGGTATGGATATACAACACATAATCTGTATCAAGCTAACCAATCTATCAGATTGGACACAAATTGAATCAAGCTAATCAAACAAGCACACGCATCCTAATACCAGAAGATACACGCTGGTGGAACTCGTCAATCGACATAGATGAAGATACACAAGATACAGTGAAGTCGTGTCATACATATTATCATCGAGCCCATGCGACAGACTCGATCTCATCCCTCGCTGACTTGAATAGCTCCAGCCTCTTGGCAGCTTGATGTCGTCGCTCCATCAACGCAGGGTCTTCATCCAGCAATAGTCCTAGCTGTTTACCCTGCGATTTGAAGCAAGTGATGTTAATACTGACTGCAGCTGCGGAAGTCTTAGACAAGGTTCATAGGAAAAATGGATGTGATGCAAGACAACAATGTCCACTGTTGATTTAACCGCTGTCATCTTGCATTATCATTCCCACACGAAAGGGTTCCATCAAAATGATGGTCATTCAACAATAACATCTGTGAGCTCAAATAAAGTAATAGGATAGGGAGACGGGAGACCGATTACCCAGAACTCTGCTTAGACTCAACGGCAATGCAAAACATAATGCTGGAGTAGTTTAAAACGAAAGATGATAGCTAACATAAATAATTGAGAGGAGCCAATGTTACCTCTCTCTTGCCGATTTGAGCGTAGAAATGATTGAGCAGAGAGTGTTTAGCCTCCCTCACTTGACAATATACCACAGCCTTTGGAACAGTGTTCTTCAAGATCTCAGAAACCATATTGATGTAGGAGGAAACATTCGTTGCTATTCGCCTAAAGTGCCCTTCCGTGTATCGATCCACGGTTGAAGCACCATTGTTTGGGCCTTTCTCCGTGATTGGGCCTTTCTCGATTTCCTGAGGAAGCTTTCGGAAGAAATCTACTGTCAGATATGAAGCCTCCATATCCACCAGTCTAACAACTGTTTTCTTGCTTTCCTCACGAAATCTTTCCAAGGCTTCGCCTGCTGCCCCGGCAATCTCAACTTGTAGGCTAGGAAACCGTCTTAGCTCCTGTTGTCTATTGAGTTTTAAGATGTGCATACAGAATGAGAACTATCATAACTTTGAAGATAGCATCACGGAAGAATCAGACCTGAGTTTCGGCAATTGACTTCCTTACAAGTTCCTTCAACACAAAATGAACCTACAAAGATAGCTTGGTCAGAAAGAGATAGTGTAAAGGTTTAAGCTTTTCTGTGTTTTATTTAAGCTGGGCACAATGCACAATGATACTTACAGCATCAACAGAAGCCTCAGCAGGACCCCTAAAGTAATTCAATGCCCCTTCAATCAAGCGCCGATAACCTTGCTCTGGAGCAATGAGATGTGGCTGGTACCCATCAGCCTCAGATACCACCTTTCTCACACTCTGAAATGAAAGATGCCGATCAAATGGAAGCTTCTTCAAAGCAGCAGGAAGCTGATGGTCAAAAACTCCATATATCCGATCGCCACCTGGACGGCTGAAATGCAAGTGAAGCCCCATAGATTTAATGAGAACAAGATACATATCAATGAGAAGGACCAACATCACGTAGAAGATAGAGCTCATATTTGTATATACAAAATAAATAGTTTAGAACATTACCCTCCTTCCAAATGCTCCTTAAATATTCGGTCAAATGCTCGACAAAGCTCCAGGATTGTGTATAGCTGGGCCTGAAATGTCTCAAATTAGTACGCAGAAAGAAAGCAGAAGGCAATATCTAAAATTGTAGGAAATGAAATGTCACAAACCCCAGCATCCACGCCAACAGGTCTACCAAGTCGGTCTAACTCAGCCTCCAGTTCATCGATATTCTTGCTTATCAATGACGTGATACTTGGAATACGAGCCCTGATCACGGACTCCAAGCGCTGGAAACCAGATCAAACATCCAAGATGTCAATAATTTTCATATAAAAATCACATATTAATATCTTCAAATAGTATACAGACATAGCATTATTTCAATATATCAGAAGGGATAATATCTATATTTCACCTTGGAAAGAAGCTTTGCAAGATATTCCGATCCCATTTTACTGGCCAAGTGGGAGTAATCAGGGCTAGTTGCAAAGTATTCCCGCTCGTTGCGCCTTGCAGCGATCATATCAACATTTTTGTTAATATCTGCCTGTGAACGATTCACTATCCCAACCCAAGGGTGTTGTAGACGGTATGATCTACCTTCAAGTACCTAACATGATAGGCATGAGAGGAGAAATACTGATGAGTCACACAGAAAAACTCAACTCAGCTTAGAGAACTATGGTACAGAGAACATACATCAAGTGCATTAGTTCCTTTGTCCATTAGATCCAACTTGGTAAGGACTCCAAATGTCCGTTCCCCTAAGAGGACATCAGATAATCTTGTCAGATGGCATGGAGTAAGCTTGATTCTAAGAATAAACAATTTGATATTTTCCTTTACTTTGCCCTTGGTAAACAAACGAGTACCTGAAGGATCCACTTCCCTCGCAAGTTTGATAGCATCTGAGGTGGCTATATCTTGATTTGCAGGAGATATTGCCAGTATGATGCAATTGGGCTACAAAAGCATACAGAAGTCATCAGATTTGAAATGGACTTTTAAGTGATTTATTTTTTAACTTGCATCAATTAAATGATTTAGTTCACCAAACCTTCAGAACATCAATTAAATGATGGCTTCATTAGAACTCTCTCGGAAGTCCCTGGGCACTAATTATACCTTCCTTGTTGCCCCAATTGGCTTTAAAAAAGAATCACATCGAGAAGTTTGTAATTTGCGCATTCAGATTTTAGAGAACTTAACACGGTCATCATTCTTAAAGTAGTAACCTAAATTGAATTAATCCTCGAAGAAATTTCCCAACAAAGTTAATTGCTCGAAGAGATGCTAGGTTACTTAAGCTTGGACTCGGATTCTACACAAAATTATTGTCCAATGAAATAACGGCAACTGATAAAAGGGAAAAAGGGTTTTCCAGTCACCTTGGCAACATAGGATCGAACCATATTTTCAATGTCTTCAACTATACTATCAGGTTGTCCCTCTGCAAACATAGACAAACATAAAATAGAAAATCAACGAAAATAAGAAAAAATAACGTGTAATTAAAGGAATGCTTTTGTGTACTATGATATCAGATACTCACCCACAGCTACCTTAGTCAATCCAGGCAAGTCAACTAGCGTCAAATTCACGACTGAGAGAGCAAAGAAACACAATAACATGAGTGAATATAAGATGAAGTTATTCAGAGTGATTTTTTATTATTTTATTCAAAATAAAATACGAGTCGTCCTGGAAAAAAACTTAAAAGACGAGTCGTCCTGGTCCAACTACTTCCCAGCAATGCCAACGATAATGATTGAGAGCTAATCTGCGTAAAAATCAATATGTTTTCAAAAAGCAAACTCTATAGAAAAAACTAAAGAATAGCATACCATTTGGAGAGTAGATGCTGAGATGAATAGGAACAGGAGATATCATTTTCGCCATCCCTGTTACCCTGTCAGTTTCATCTTTGATCTCCTTGCGTACAGCCGCTACATAGGCCCAAAAATTCAAATAAGTTTAGTACCAATCACATTGCTTGGAGACTGAAAACGGTTTAGCCTTGACAAAAACATACACCACTGCTAGCCATTCGCACAACATGTAGAATTAATATCCTAACCATAGAGCAATAAAGACACATAAGTTGCCCTAGTAGAGAGCAACATCGGTGGATAATGGCCTAAAACTACGCGTATCTCTCTTAACAGAATGCAGTTTGTTTATCAACATATGCTAAGGTATTAATTTTAAAACTTTTACTTAATTTATCAACATGGTCTCAAAACATGGGTGACATAGCATCACAAGTATAAATCACGCAAACCAATATATTCAATTGGCACATGATGTGCAATGGATCATCTCATCATTTGCTGTTCAAGCTCATAAATGGTCAAACATGTGAAGAGGAGTTCTAATACACTATCATCGTCTCGAGCTTTCGGTACGTGTCATTCCTCAACAATAATCAGCATCAACCATCAAACCACCAAACCAAAGCCCACAATTCCACTCACCGAAATCAGTGAACCTCCGTTTCGGCAAGTGAAGGAACTCTGCATACTCCTGCGCCCCTACCTCCGTCTTATGCAGCTGCAACACCAACGGCCTCCTCGTCACAATCCCTACACAAAAACACGCACTCCTCCATCTTCACAACCACAAAACCCTCCCAAACCCTAACCAAACCAAACACAACAAAAGCACACAAATCTCAAACCCTAACCCGATCCGCGAGGCAGAAAATCCCTCCCTACTATACTCTCCAGCACCGACGACTTCCCCGAACTCTGCAATCAATCAATTCACCACAAAAATCGAACTCCAATCATTCATTCAATCAATCAAATTCACCGAATCATCGCAGATAATTGTTAATTAATTATCTCAATTATTATATTCTACTTATAGTCACACAATTAAGTCCAACAATAAAATAATATTCGTCTATGTCAAAGCCTAATATTTCCTATGTATACTAAAGCATAATATTTATTTTAATTAGATATTTGTTTTATATTCGTACGCATATTACCTTGAAATCCTAGTTATTTTAATTAGATATCTTGATTGTTTTGTTTCGAGGCGTGAAAATCAAGAAATAACCAACCAATTATTAGTGTGGTGTGGACGTATACCTGGCCGCCGACGACGGCGACGGTGGGGAGAGCTTCCCATAGGGAGGAGAAGGAGGCGGTGGAGGAGGAGGAGGAGGAGTCGGTGCCGTAGTCGCCGAGGACGGTGCAGACGCGCTGGATTCGGTTGACGAGTCCGATCAAGCTCTCCATCGTCGTCATCGATGATGACTCAGCTGCTTTTGCTTGCTTGAGTAAAACGGCACCGTTTCAAGGGACGTGTCACGGTGGAGGTTGGAGCTTGTAGTTCAACTTGATTGTGATTGGTCGGTGGTGATTTTTGGGTGAGATGGGGAAATAATTGAGGAATGGAGACGTTGGGGGAGGAATGGTGTTGAATGTTTTGATTCGAAATTCGAAATGAGGAGAGTTGGTCCACGTTTTCGGAAAGTTGGGTCGACGAAGGCTGCTAATCTTACTCCATCGCCGTTGGTCCAAAAAGATTATATTTTTTATCGTTGATATTTTTTTATAGATTTATTATAAAATATTAAATATAACATTTAATAATAAAAAATTACACATCATAATATATAATAAATAAAATAATTATTACGTAACGTTTTAACTATTATAAAACGATGGGAGTAAAAAACAATGTTTGGTGAGAGTCTTGGAGAGTTGTGGGATATTCACCCAACTCATATTATTTAACGTGGTTGGCTTATAAGAATGTTGTTGAGCTAAATTTTGAGTGAAAAATTACATCTCGACATATATGTGATATATTTGTATTTTAAGTGACAAGTTTTCAAGGCCTTCTTTGATACGCAGTATAATAATTTCTTCTATAATAATCTCTTCATTGTTAATATTAGGACAACTTATGTCATCGTAACTTTTACTGGTATAAATATGTTTATGGCACTAAATTCAAATCTACTATATATCAAAGAAAAAATACTTGAGGTTATAGCTTAATTGGATATTTATAGTTTTGGTCTTTTTGTTTTTTTTTTTTTCAACAAGTGGATAAGTTTTCCGAATTTTTTTTTAAGATCTAATATTTTTAGATTTAGTTATTTAAGTTATCCAAATAGTTTTTTAAGATCAATAAGGGTAATTCATTGATTTTAATAGATACGCATGTATGATGGATTGGGATAAAAGAATTCAGCCATCATCACACAAAATACATCTGCCTAACCCAAACTCAAGCTCTTGTACATATAGAAACATATCATTATCAATATGGTGATGAAGCAAGCTTAACCTAAGATGAAGTGCCCCAAGGCGTGTAAGTTTTATCAAATGTCCTGATAAGAAGAGCGGTCATGGCGCTGAGCCACATACAATCCCTATTCCTCTCCGTCAATGGCGACACCACCCCCGGCTTCTGCGTGAACCACGCCTCACACTCGTACCCGTCTCCTTGTATCATGACAACCTTTAGATCAGCATCGCCATACTTCTTTTGCTCGAACAATGCCAGCCCCTCCGTCACCCTGTCAACCGCCTCGTCATACATTGAAACACAGTCAACGAGGCCATCCTTGACGAACTTGTCCATCTTGCCACCATCATTGGCGACCATGCGTTCAATCTCAGCCTTGGTGGACGTCACGTTTTGCTTCAGGAGGTTCATGCTGATCCATGCGAGGCCGTGTAGGCTATTTTTGGCTTTGGGGTCAAATGAAGCGGATTGGAGGGCGGACGTGCAATAAGAGGATGTGACTCGGCCATCGAAGGCTGCTACCAGGCCACAGGCACCCGGGATCAGCCAGTCCGAGATGTCATGACGTGCAATGACCACTGTGGCGTGGTGATGGAGGCTGAGCAGGACGAGCACCAAGGCGAAGGTGCGGGTTGAGGAAGCTCCCATCTATACAAATTCTAGTTGAATTTCGAGCAAATCGCCCTTTTTCTCTGTTTCAGGGGGCAAGCTACGAACTTATACAGCTATTTTGGGAAGGAGAGCTGTAATCCATTACTATGATTGGATGAGCGGAGGTTCTAGATTGGCCGTCAAGCTGTTCTTGTTGCAATCAAGGAAAAAACTGCTGTGATTTCACCAAGAATATAACAGCAGGGGTACATCAAAAAATTGAGGTGTTTTGCAAATGAACAGCAGCTATTCAGAACCCGACACCCATCGACCTATTTCTGAAGGAAAACAGATCATTAACATCAGCTCGGCAATGAGGGAGTTGAATACTAATGTCAACCCCGACTCACTTGCATGCAGCACCTATTGCAGATGATTCAAAGAACCATGGACCTTTCCAACTCCATACAGGTAGAAGGCGCAACAGATCAGAAGGGATATTGAACGATGATGTTTTGCATAAAGCTACCAATTCGTTATCACTTGACACCGTTGGACATGTCCCACACAAAATATGGATAACATTTAGATCAAGCACCATTCTTGTAATATAGGAATCCTCTTCTAGCAGACAGAAAGCATTTAGATCATAAATTGATAGTTCTAATCATCTGCAAAATCATAGGGAACTCCTTGTTACACTACCAAATCCTCAGAGACCATCTGATCGATGCAGACAGATTACTCAACGACTGCCAGTAGATCACTTTCCTTGCAAAAAACGTGTCTCGCATCCGTTCCCAAATCCACCTGATCAAAGCACCACAGACAATAAATACCACACTTCAGACCAAATAAAGTGATTCCAAGATCAGCAATCACTTGCTAACCTCATAAGAATTCACATCCGAAAAGAGAACCTGCATTCAAGAAAACTTCAGTTTACAAGATGAACCAAAGATTATCCAACTTAAAGAGAGAAAATGGAAATTTGACATGTCATCTTGAAACAGATGAGAAAAAGAGAATCAGATCAGAAATAAAGGCACTCCTGTTGTATCTCGCTGTGTTTCTTTTAGATCATGTCTTGTTCATACCTTCTTCCCAGATTCTACTTCACTGACGTCAGAACCCACCGAGAGGATCTGAGAAGGTAAAAGATGCAGCATTTACAAATTAATTAGAGATCAACAGCATTGTCACAAGAATACCTAAGAGAAGCATAATTTTCATACCTCGCCGAGAAGATATCTCTCGAATTTGACTGCTGATTTCGGTAACAGAACACCACCAGCTGATTTCTGAGAATCAGAAGTGAGAGTAAGCACACTAGATCAAAACCAGAAGATTAGAAGAGTCTAACCGGTAAATCATAGACGAAGCACAGCTTGAGAATTAGCCATCATAAGTTCAAAACAAGATAAGAAAGCTTTTCCTTTCCTGAGACGGATGGGATTCAACAAAAGCTCATATTTTTGGTTGAAGGAGAATTTTGTACAACGCATATCCTGTCGTCCTAAGAAAACTACATGCCCCATCCCTATCCTACACATCCAATCCATCACTATGTGGCTATCAAACATAGACCTCTAGATGCAACAATATTTTTCATCTGAAAAACTCTCCTGCTTCAGCCCATCAGGTCCCAAACACAAGTGAGTGCTTAAATCTTCTCTAACCAACTAATGGCAAGTTACAGAAATCTCACATGAAACAGGTGCTCTAGAAAGATAACTAGTGGTTAATCCCCTAATCATTTGCCTTAGGGTATAGACACCCTTATTATCATCACGGAAGTCTAAAGTCTTGAGAACATAGAAAAAAATACCCTTCAAGGTAAGTTTTCAAGAACCATCAAAAGAGATGATATAGCTGGTATACACACTCTGCCAGTTGGTAGATAAATATTCACTGATCCCGAACTGAAGACAGCGATATAGGTGTTTGCCCAATGCCTGAAATGTAATGTGTGAACCCTAAGAGCACCAAAACTACTACTCTCCACATGCTGAGCGTTGTAAATATCAAGCTTCAATGTCCTACACGACAGGAGCCATTCCACACATCAACCATAGAATATTGACTAATGGAAATCCGAACTATACTCCTATGCCCTCCCCTTCAAATACTCCGTTAAGTTGATAATAACACTGACACAAACACTCCGCTAGAGACCGATCTTCATTCAATGACTAGTTATCTTACATCATTTGGCTTCAACTACACTGGAGAATCCAATAGCTCATTTCAAAACAAGTTCCTACATCAGTCGAAAACAAACAACTACTCCACACAGACTTCCTCTTCCATTTTCACATTCCATTGGACGTCTCAACATACACGAATAACCGAAATAACAAAACTTCTTCAGGATATCCAATTCGAAGCAGTATCGAGTCAGTATCATCGGCTCCTTCATTACCTCAGGCAACGCCACCAGACGAATCAAAACCCTATCCGCTTGCGGTACAACCTATACAATCGACCAAACCAACACAATCACTCAATCAACACACAACGAATCAAACCGCTATCACTCAACAACAATCAATTCCTCATATACCTTAGCAGGCTCGACTTTCACCGACGCAACGGCGTTGACTCTGAAACTCTTTCTTCTCAGACCTGAACACACGAATCAATCGAACAACAATCAGACATAAAACACGCAATCGAGTCCAAAATCGATCGACGAGAATCGGAAAATTGAGTGAAGAGGTTACCGAGGTGAAGTGGACCGGCGAGTCTCGTGTTGCAGTGAGTGGAGGCGGTGGCGAGGGGAGAGAAATTGAGGAAAGTGGAGGCCATTGGATGAGGAGCGAGAAAAGGGGCTTGGGGTTTGGGGATAGGGTTTGAACGGGACGAGTGTGACGAGGGTTATCTGTTCCTTTGAAATCGATTATCACACAGACGACGACTATCCAATATCCAATCTGGATTATTGTTGGTTTTTAAATAATTTTTGAAAAGGACAAAATAGAACAGTATTAATATTGTTACAATCAATAGACAAAATTGTTTTTAACAAAGGCATTTGTTTGTCCATTAATCCAGAATTGATCTTGTTTGTATCGGTATAAGATAGTGTTCGAAATGTAGAAATGATTTTGAAATGAAACACTTGATTATAGACATGTTTGTTTGGTGAACACAACCAACATATTCAGAATCACGGGATACACAATAAAATGAAAATAATACCCTTGAAAATTCAGGCCTCAATCCCAAATTGGAATAATACTCATTGTTTCTCTCAACCACACTTTATTCTTAAGGAAATTCTGAAAGATTTTTGTTTGATTAATCGAATAATCCGTAAATTCGGAGGATCTTTTAAGACAACCTTGTAAGCTGTAACTCCTTCCAGCATCAATTGAACATTCAATCTCAGAATGGGTCTCAAAACACAGAAACAACAAGCAGCAACACCCCTCTAGTTATGAAAGCAACCAAAAAATAAGAACACGTACGGGCAGGACAAGAAGCCATAGAGAGAATGCAACCGTGAACAATCGAAAAGTGACGGCGAACAATGGGCAGAGGTTGTGGAGAGGGCAAGCAACGTCTTTGGAAAATTTTGCAGTCCTTTTCCTAGATGAATACCTGATTCCATAGGGGGCGATCAGGAATCAAAAAGGTGGTTTTCAAAGAAATGTGATTTCTGCCTTAATGCTCCATTTCGAATCAAAAGTGCAACCAAACATGATTTCGTGTATTCAGGCAGAATCCTGCTCTTAACCCCCCACACATAAATCATTCGATCTTTCTGTATCTCACCACCTCTACGACCATCACCACATTAAATCAAATCGAAAAATCCAAAGAACCAACACAAGCATCAAAACATCTCATTCTCTGATCATCATCATCAATCATACCAAACCCGATCTCGAACTCCTCGAATTCGTCATCATCTTCCAACAGATTCAGCTTCACTTTCTCAGTCGCGGTTGCTGTCACGATCAATGTTTTCTTATTCAGGTTTCTTAGTCTCGTTCGTAGACGTCGTCATTCTTGGGTTCTGATACAAGCGATTCACCTACAAACAAATAAGGCAAGAAATAAATCAAAACAGAGATGGTGAAAGTGAAATGGGGGAGAATTAAGTAGAGAAAACCATAACCTTAGTGTGGTTGACACACTATTTTCATCAAATAAAGACAATGAAATCGAAAAAAAAAAAAAAAAAAAACAAGGCAAGAAATCGTCACGTACCGTTTTAATTCTTCAGCCTCCATTATTTGAAATAGTGAGTCTTTGTTATTTGCAAACAATGTCTTTACTATTCCAAACAGTGTCTTTTTGTTATTTGCAAATAGGGTGTCAGTTCTATAAAACAATGCGACAGTTTTGCAAAATAGTGCGTCAGCTCTATAAACTAGAATGCGTGTTTTATGTCCCATCGTTCTTTATTGCTCAAAATCCATCGAGTCTCGAAATCGAATCTCGTCGATCGTGCATCATTTTTTCCTGATTCGATGTCATTGTCGAACACCATCGGATCTAAAATGACATCGAATCACCATCGGATCTAAAAGATTGCGATCACGTAGGATAGTGTTGCGGAAGTTTTAGTGATGGAGCTGTTAATTTGATGAGTGATTTGGTTAGTGTTTGGTAGGGAAAAAATCATTGGGAGAAAATTATAGTGAGGGAGGAGCAAAGGGAGACAAATCATCGATGGCGGTGAAGTGGTGATAACATGAAATTATAGTTCACAAGAATTATAGTGGAAGAGAATTATTTTTTCTGATTTGTATGAGTTGGATTTTTTTTATATAGTTTTTGAGAAATTATCCAGAATAATTTCATTTATTTATACAAGTGTGTCACTTACGTGATACGCGAGAAATATCTTAATCTTATAAGTGATTAATTATCTATATAAAATCCATGACACTTTAATATTTAATCTCATGAAAAAAAAATTCACGTAAGAACCAAGATATTTTTTATCACAGAATGAATTATATATTTTTTTTTATCCAATCGATGGCTATATCTATTAACTAATTCGATAAAACGAAATGAATAAAAAAATATCAAAAAAAAGTGAATGATTTCTTCTTCTTCTTCTTTTAATAAAGTGTTAAATTCATTACGGAAAATTGTCATTTTTTTATCCAATGTCAACTATATGCAGGGGACAACATCAATATAAAAATATATTAATAAAATAACTTCTAAATTATTTAGATATTTCATTTATGTTTGATAATATAATCAAATATTTTTATAATTTTTTTTTGGATAAATAATATGAATATAAAAATCCTCTAAAATATAATCTGTAGGAAATTATCATGATATTACTTTTTTTAATGAAATGATTATAGTTATCAACCTAATCGTATCATATCATGAATCAAATCAAATTGTTATAATATATAATATAAAAAAGTTTTGGTTTTCTTATCAAACAAAAAAAACTTTTGTTTTTTTTTGGGTAAAAACTCTTTTGCTTTTTATAATAAAATATTCTTTAATTGTATTATTTTTTCATAATAATTAACACTAATAAAAAATATATTTGCACATATTTTTTTATCATGACATATATAAAGAATTTAATAATATCTAAGAAGAGGAAATATGAAAAAAAAAATCACTTTTTCATATCTATTGATGTTTATTATTAAATATATTGAGAATAAAATTATTATTTAACCCTTCAATGATAATTATTAATATGGAATGATACTCCAAATTAAAAATATACATGATAATTTCTTTAAAAAAACGCGTATTGTTATTGACCTCAACTGTTCTGGTAACAATTGTATTACTTGTAACGTTTATTGCCTGTACAAGTGAATGCAGTCAGTCCTTGCGGCAACATCAATGTACACCGATCTCATTAAGGTTTTGTAGGTGCTGAATTTCATGGCACGCAAAAGGACTCCCCTATGCTCTTATACTGTTTGGACTTTGGACCAATAGGGGAAACAACTGGCTTATGAGTCCACATACTGTGAAAACCTAGGCCATTATCAAGTTTATTTTTGGATCTAACTGTTCCTATTTGGTCCACAATCGAACATAAATGGATCTTATTCAATTCGTTTTTTTCGATAGAATTGATCCGAAAATAAACTATTACAACAGATATAATATTAATATCATAATTTTAATCAAGTCTCCTGATCGGACATTCTAAGAAATGGCCACGAGCGAAGAGGGGGAGGGGGGCCTCTAGTAAAATCTCTGCTCCAATGGATCCCATGAATTAGTTGGCCTTTCATCTATGTATAACACAGAAGAATGAGTGTGGTACGAGAAATTAAATTCACAAATGGAGTTTGTACCACACCTCCTCGTCCTTCCCCCACTCAATTTAATGTTTTAGGTCTCATACGGTAAATCCACAACTATCCACCACTCCTAACATTAATTTTCGCATCTCAAGTAGTAATTTACCATTTTTGTGGATGAAAGATTCACCCAAAGTTAATTTTCTTTTCTGCATTGGCTAAGTAGTTCCTGTTGAGCGTTGACTGTTCTGTTCCAGTTATCCTTAGGATGTTAATGCGTGTACTTAGGGTAAATTTAAGTGGGGCTTAAGTATTTTATTGATAGGGTAAATTTAAGTGGGGTTAAGTATTTTATTGACTGCAAGTAACTCTCTTTAGTTAGACTAGAGATGACAAGGACAACTCTTTTCCACATTCATAGAATACCTCAAGATATCATGAGGTCAAAAATTTGATAGGTTAAAAGAATATCGAAAAATAAAATCTATTGTGTATATATTTAATCCTTCCCATCTCATGCACTTTGCAAAATTATGTAAATATTGTTACGAAAATGTAGGGTACGAAAAATGCAACACAAAGAACACTATACTTATATTTAAAGACGTTATAAAATCAACTCTCTTTATTATTCAAGGATTTATTCCTCTCTTTTTCGTAACACGAAATTCGCTTAGGGTATAGACGAAGAATCCTCAAGGATACAACTAAGTCTTTGGGCACTGCGGGAAACGATCTCGAAAAACTCTTCTTGGAATCTCTTTTGTGAAAACGAGAAAAAACCGATATTAGTGTTTGCGGAGATTTCCTTGATGAATGAGAGATTAATGAATGTGATTATTGAAATGTGTTTCGATCTATTTTGAAATGTACAATATATTATCAAAGTTGTTCCAAATCCGAAACAATACGTCTTGAGATAAAAAAAAACATGATTTTTTATAGGGAAACCCCGTTTTACACTGGCAAAAAAAGACATTGATCTCGGGTGCCACATAAACCCATATCCAAGTGCTTTAATGATTTTACTAAACCATTGTTCAGGCCTTTTTCTTATCTTGACACACATTTTTTAAGCCATAAAGCACAGTCTAAAAAGAATATAAGCCCAAACATAGCCCGTGTGTTTGCAAAGTTTGTATGTCTTATCAATTAATTCAAGAGAGATGGAATGAAGAAAATTTTATATATGATTCCCTTTCTCGCAAAACCAACATGAATAAAGATTTAATGTTTACTTCTTTTTCATTTCATCTACACAATTTCTTATACAAATTTACTTCTATCACACTCATAGCCCCATATTATGTAACGTTATTTAGATCCAATAATTACGTTTAAGGGAGCAATATGAAACAAATATGTTACTTTGCTTTTTACACATAAAATTACGATAAGAAATCAAGTTTGATTTATAACAAGATTACCGCTCTGACTGGCTTGAATCACATAAATCAAAAGAAAGCAGACAGTTCACATAAATGTGAAGTATTACCTTGTACGGAATTTCACCAATATTACGCCAAACGTCTCACATAGAAAAACCTTAGGCCAACGTCTCACGCAGCAAAACCGTAACGGTTACATATGTAAAACGACATCACGTGCGCTGCACATGACACTCAAAGCAAACAAAACCAACACCACCAAAATCACTTCCATTCCTCGTCGAATGTTTCAAGTGTACCAAAAACACACTCAACACAACACAACACAAAACACAAAACGACACCGTTCCATTCTCCTTCCCCAAATCCCCCACTATATAAGCCCTTTCCCACCACTCTCCCCTCTCCTCTCCGCTCCCATGGCGAACTCCTCCACCACCGCCGACCTCTCTCCTCCTCCGCCGGTCTCCGTCGACGGCGGCTTCAACTACCAGACCACAACCACTGCCTCCGCAGCCGTATCCACCGTCGCGTCCTCGAAAACAACCTCATCGTCCTCGGCTGCGGAGAATCTGAGTCCGAGCATTCTCGTCACCGTCCTCATCCTCGCAACAGCCGTCATCGTTTCCGCCTCACTCTACCTCCTCCTCCGTCTAATTTCGAGATACTGTAACCGCCGCAGGCCTAGCACCGACGCCGTCGACTCCCTCCGCATCCTCAATCACCACAACAATAATCAAAATCAACGTCACGGCGGCGGCAGCGGAGGTGGACTCAGTCGGAGAGTTTCACCGGAGGAGATCGGAGGAGGTTCGTTGATCGATTCGCTTCCGATCTTCACATTTGCATCCATTAACAGGACTGGAAATCGGAGCAATGGCGGCGGAGAGAATGGAGATTGTGCGGTGTGTTTGTCGAAGTTCGAACCGGAGGATCAGCTCCGTCTGTTACCGCTCTGCTGCCACGCGTTCCACTCAGCCTGCATCGACGCCTGGATTTCGGCCAACCAGACGTGTCCGCTTTGTCGATCGCCGATCTTCGTCTCCGAATCCGAGATCCTCCGCAAAATCAACATGACGTCATCGTCCGGCGGTAATCGGAGCGGTAGTTTCCGGATCGAGCTCGGGAGCATCAGTCGCCGGAGAATCGAAGACATCAACAACAACAATCGCCGCTCCTACTCGATCGGCTCCTTCGACTACATCGTCGACGACTCGCTCTCCGAAATCACCGTCGAGTCCTCGTCTCTTCGTCCCATGACTGATCTCACCGGAACCGAGAAGGACGATGCGGCAGCGAGGAATGTGGCTGCTGAGGTCGGAGGAGGAGGAAGGAACTGGTTGAGAGAATACGCGGAGAGGCTGACGTCGTCGTTTTCGCTGTCGTCTTCGTTTCGGAGCTCCGGGAGGTTCTTCACCGGCAGTAGCCGGAGAAACGAGTTGAATGCGGTGAGGAACTCGGATTTGGAAGCGAGTCGACTCGGCGACGAGATCGAGGAGATGTTTCGGTGGTTGTCGCCGTCGGGGGTGTGATTGTGGTTGTGGGAGGCAGGTGAGGGTAGTTTCGGGATTTTGTTGTTGGTTGGGTTTTTCGGTATTTTGGTTGGGGTTTGTGTAGATATTTGGCAAATGGATGATGCGGTTGAAGTTTCGGGAGATTTTATTTGTGTTACGGTAATTTTGAGGGTTGAGAATACGGTCAAAATTTACCTTTTTGATAGGGTAAATGTCCAAAACGGATAGTGCGTGAAGTGAAAGATGTTTTGACACGGTAAAATTGATCGTTTTCTCTCAAGATCAATTTCTTTTGTGGTAAAACTCATGGTAGAGGAGAAAAATGATAGAGGTGTACTAGTTTTTATGGTCGTGACTTTACCGTATGATATTGATAGATGTAAAGTTACAGTCATGATGTGCTTATATGAGTATCAAGTCAATGTCTGATTACGGATTTTAATGTGACAAATGAGCATTGTTGAATGTAGCTTTTTGACTCTCTTCAGGAGAAGTATGAATGTAGTAAGTTTGGTGAGAGGTGAATTACCTTAGATCAACCAACGGTTGCGTTACGGATAATAATAACAAATATTAACAAAGGACCGATAATGTAACATACAGTATTAAAGTAACATTATCTAGAGGGATTTGGAGCATTGATGATGGTAGAAACTTATTCAAAGGGATTCGGTGACAAAATTTACTCAATGGGTTAATGTTGGGGGCCGAAGTTGACAGAGCAATGAATTCAGAGTTGTAGTAGTAAGTGTACTACTGATCATAAAACCAATGAAAAACAAGAAAAATGCATTATAAAAATGAAAGAAGGAGAAGATAACATGTGGGGGTCAAAATGGGCAAAAGCGAAGCTCAAGATAACATCAAAAGGTGATTCTAAGATAACAGTTAACTGGCGCCGCACTCTTCTAATGTTCTGTTTGTTGGGATTCAAAAGGGATGCTTTGAGATTCTCCCTCACTTTTGGGTATGGTATTTGGAGCTTGATTGCCTGGAGTGCTTACAATCCCACAAAAAAAAAAAAAAAAAAAAAAAAAGAGAAAAAGAAATGAACAGAAAAAATACCATCTTAAAAGAGAAAACAGATGAGCCATTTTTATGATATTTTCAGTCCTAAAATTTCTTAATGCAGTCATAACACACATAGGAGAAAATTGCCAAAGTTTTTTTTAATTAGGTCTTTTTATAAACAAAATTACCAAAATAAAATACAACCAAGTTAATTTTCAAACTAAATCTTTTTTCAAATACTATAGAGAAAAGATGTCTTGCACGATTCCGATGAGAAGAGACAGAGTATCTTTATTGTGTCCAATAACGTAGGACGTCTTTGCCTCAAATCTCATTCTTCCTCCCTCTCTCATTTTTTTGTTCATTTATGCAGCGGCAGCAATCTCCTCGTCACTCCTCCACACCAAAATGGCTCAACCCCATTTGAAGTTTTCCTTAACTAATAACAACTGACTCGAAATTTCTCCCAAACTTGTGAGTTCCTAATTGTTCAAACAACAAAACCCATGATTTGGTATCTTTTTCAGAGAAAATGAAGAATTCAAAAGCAAAGGTGAAGCCTTTGAACACCCAAAGATCAAGAGCCGAATCAAAATGAACACCCAAAAGCAAATGGAGATTGCTGACATACAAGGCAAAGGCGCGGGGCGACTTTGGACACAACAAAAACGTCCTGCGTCTTCTCATCGAAATCGTGTAGGTCGTTTTCTCTCATTAGAATTCGAGAAAAATTCTAATATGAGAATTAATTTGTTTACGATTCTACTAAAAAAGATCTAATAAAAAAAAGTCCCACGTTTTCACTTAAGCATCTACAAGAAAAGCTATGTATTCATAAATGCACTTCGCTTACGCAAGCTATGTTTTCACTTTTATTCACTGATAAAAAAAACAAGGTCATTCAGCTTCAATGATCTGTTAATTGGGAGTTAATAATCCAAATAAACAGATGAGATCACTTCTATATGCTCCCCATAATGCAATGAGTACTTTACTTCTGGCATTCCAGCATATTCATCAGCTTCTAGAAAACTTTGGATTGCTGAATGTTGTACAACACATCACTCATCATGTTCTTGTTTATACTACTTAATTCTTGGTTAGTTTAAGACGGGCAACTAGGTGGACTTATTTATTGATTACATAATCACATTTAATCATGGAGATTAAACCATTGATACATAGTATAAACTGTCTTCACGATGATGATTAAATTGATTTGAATATTCCCTTTAGTTTTACGATGATTAAGGCTCAAATCTCGATTATAACAACATTTTGGACCAAACTCATCCATCCAACCTAATTCAAAACTTCATGTTAATCATTTCTTGATAGTCCAATTTTTGGATTTAGCTTAATAAAAGCATTTAGAGTACGAGGATGAAGGATCATATAAACAACGGACTTGGATAGTACTACTCTTTCTATTTAAACAAAGGGCAGATAGTGTTTCATGTGAAGACATTAATTGGAGATGAACAAAAAATAGAAGGCTGACATTCTCTTCTTGATTTTTATTCAAAAGGGGAATAAACATAAAGCAGGAAGCTTAGTCCATCCTTGTCAAATAAGATCTTCTGTGTTTAAATCTGTAAAATCTTCAGTCAAATTGAATCAACTAAAGAGCTGAAATATAAGACTAAGGGGTTAACAAATTCACCGTCTTTCGGTTTGTTTGGGCAATAGAGTTTAGTTCACCTTGAGTAAAAATTTGACTGAGTCCCTTGGATGAAAAAAACCGTTGTTCAACCAAAAGATATCAGGATATTTGAGATTAGCTCACCTAAGGTGAAAACTCAGATCAGTTTCCTGTAACATGGTAATTAGATCACCTCATCGGTGTGCCTTAGGTGCACCTAATCAACATGACATTGTATCATGCAAGAGTAGCTTATATTGCTAACGGTCTTCCACGTGGTGGATTAGGCGCAGGCGATTACTAAGAATCAATTCTTAACTTATCGGATTACATAACAACTCACGTACCAGTCCAAGTAATAGTCCGTGGTGTCTTAACAGTTTTCGGTATAAAATGAAACCATGATTTGCCGAATCGACCGTATCCATCGATTTGGACTAATGTTTTCACTTTCGCTATCATGAACCTTGCTTTGAACACTTATCAAACTTCCAAGCCAGCCTCACACTGATAGAGAGAGATACAGAGATCACTGAAGCCAAGCAATGATGCAGAGGAGTAATAAGTATCGGCAAAATAATAGAAGGTGTACTAGCAGCACTAGCAGCAGCAGCTTGCTGTTTTGAATATATATTTGACTGCACAGCACCCTGCTGCTGCAGTTTCCAGCTGCTCCTCACTTCATCAACAATTGATGACATTTAATGTTGACTGTGAACTTGAACAACACACAGCACACAGCACAACACTGCCTTCAAAGTTTGATCGCCAAACCAAAACCCAAAAATACAGTCATGTATATAGTAGCCCATACAACAGCATCGTCTATCTCACCCCTATTCACAAAGAATGGAACCTTTTGATCGGACTCGAATGTCGATGTAAAATCTGAGACGTATGTAACAATGATCAAACATAGGTTTTTTTTTTATAATTTTCTTATAAAACATCACTGATTGTGTGAATGATCCAAAAAAAACATCAATGATTGTGTAAGTTACATACTTTAACGTAATACACATTGCGAAACGGCCAAACGTGATTTGATATGAAAACGAGGATTGCACTCATGCATATAGAATATACAAAATACATATATGTTGTATTTTTTTAAATGGAGAGAATATATGAATAGACAAAAGAGACAGTTTTCTACTGTCCTGTTATAATATACGGGTAGACAGAGACCACCCCTGATAATATACGGATAGACAGAGAGACGGGTTTTTGTTATCTTGAAATCCTTGACCATATCTGCACTTTTTCTCTGTAATGCATTTTAATTCTTGACTCGGGTTCGACTACCCGAACATCAGAAATGTTGATGCAAAGCTGCAATTGCAAAAGCATCCCATCTTGAAACAGACAACAAAAGACAGGATTAACAGTGGTGATCAAGCATCTACTTTAGCAAAAGGTCATCAACCAGTCACACTACATCATGATCCTGAACAATTTCAACTGCTATAAAAAATAATCATGCTACAATGGAGTTATTCGAGGTTACATAAGTTATAATACTTTGGCGCACAGCTACAAGGTAATGAGAGATTCAAACATCTTTGCGCGAGCGCCGACAGTGCCAACTTTTTCGATTATCCAGCAAGTAATCCGCTTTCTGGCTAAGAGTTTACTATGTTAAAAGCTTCATCCACCCTCCTGAAGAGTAAACAAGCTCGACCAACCGGAAATTGAGATAGAGATAACTGTGATGGCTCATCAAGGTAACATGACAATGGATTTGAGTTGCCAAAGCCAAGAATACATCATCCCGAACGCACAATACGCCGAAATCAGCATCAGCGGCAGGAACGGAAGTCTATCTCCGAGGAAAACGGGTTGTAAGAACTGACCCCAGACTTCCACAAAAACAATACCCAGCAAGTATGCCTTCTCAATCCATCCCATACAAAATCTATCTTTCCCTGTTACTGAAAGTGATCTTTCGGTTCTTGATCCCAATTTCTTTTTTTCGGAGAGCTTATCTACGTTCGGCTTTTTACTTCCAGGAAACAACGAGGAAAAACCATACCACATAAGGGCCGAGTGCAGCAACAACAGAAGCACTTTAAGTGGGTATTCTTGTGGTTCAAATAGGAGCGGGAAAAGTGAATAGCATGACACTGCATATAGATAAAGCCATGGCTAATATGTGAGAAAACATGCAATGAGTAACGTAACCTCAGAACAGCATAAGACACAGAGTCGTTCCATATAAGAAAGCAGTTTCAGACTGGAAAAATACTGGGTCGCCACAGCAACCAAAATAGTTGTTATACCTCCTTGGTGATATGTAACTTCCTGATTTTTATTTTTCATTTTTTAATTGCATACATCCTAATATCATAGCTGCTTCGACTGCAGCTTCATTTTCTGTTATTCTAAGTATCTAATACTAGAAAATGAAGAGCAGTTATATAACAAAATTAACAAAAGAAATGCATAATGTGTAATGTCTACATGAATTTTAGCAACTCCCTTTTCCACCATCGAAGATCCGAAATATATTGAGGCGCTGAAAAAAAAAATTCATTTATTTCGCGCTCTTCATAAACAATCGGATGAACTGAACTAAGGTAAAGAGGGGTACCTATGGACAAAATGAAGTAATGTTGTGCTTCTTCACTGTTCTCTATGGCAACAAGAGCGATAGGGATCACAAAATGGAGAGATGCCTTCTCATGGACGTGCCACCCAAAAAGAAACCCTGATGTGTAAGCATAAGCTATCCATCTGATAACATTTCTTGGTTGAGGATTCTTCCATGCTTTAATCAGACACGGAAATATGGCGAGCAGGACAAGAGCAAAGGTAACCAGCGGAGTAACCTGCCAACAAAATGTGTACAAGATTATTATTTTTTTCCGACCATTAAAATGTGTAGAAGATTTATTTCTGACTTAAAAAAACAAAAAAAGAAGCGAAAATGCTCATTAACAATTAACAAGAATTAATGGATTGATTCCATATGAATATATGATGATCTCCCCACACCTGTGAATATCATGTTCAAAGAAAATAAATCAAGTAAGTTACCTCAGGAAGCACAGAAAAAGGCGACGAGTCCCCGACCAAACCACCGGTGAAAGAAGATTCCACCCTCGGAATGTTAAACCCCAATCTTCTGAGTACAAAAGCAAGTGCTTTGTCTGATAGAATATAGAAGACCCAAAAGTTTGGAGCCCAATAGGCATGGCAGAGTCCCCTGCCAAAAGGAAACATTCTGTGAATCACCTGTAGTATCTGCATAGTAATGAATAACCAATCAAAACAAAATGAAGCAATAAAATGATGCAACTCTAGAAAATCACGCAGAATGCTTAAATTTTGATTTGCTTAGGTTCCATTTTAACTACAATGCAGTAATGTAAAACTATCTGTTGAATGTGCAGCCTCACATAACGAAATACCAGCATCTATTGTACCCTTACGTGAGAATGCTTACACATAGACTTGGCCTCGATTCAGTTACATTTATGGTTGACCAATATCATTTTTTAGTCACCAGAAGTACTATACTACTTACAAACATTCCACACCATGGTTGTCAGAGGCATACAGAATCTTGAAACGCGAATGCATCTGCCTTACACTTAAGCGGGGGCTTTTGGACCAAAGCTTCCGCCGAGGTCAAAATAAAGTTCCATAGGGCTTAAGCTGGTGCGCCAAAAGCTTTCGACAACATTGAAATAACCAAAACACAAGGCATCAACATTTGAAACCAAAGCAATACATCAAAGACACAATCAAAATTACCTGCCCATAATACAGAAACGGTCCAAAAGCGGCAACAAACACCGCAACCACAACAACCCCCAACACAGCAAGTCTCCCAAACCCCCTCCAAAACCCTCCATCCCTAAAACACCTCCTCAACAAATACACAAAATAAACCGGCCCAGCAACCGCAAAGAGATGCTTAAAACACAACAACACCGAGAACACAAACCCGCCCATTAAATCCCTCTCTTCCCTCAAAAACCCCATCGAAACCATCAAAATACCCAATAACATCCCATTATACTGAAAATGCACATGATCCACCATCAACAACCCAGGGCCCCAAATCACCAATACCCAGATCATTATTCCCCTCAATCCACCAAACCTTTTCGTAAGTCTCCATATCGCGTAATACAACACCAAATCCGCCACCATCACAGAAACCCTTTGAAAACCCAAAATCGCATGATCACCATCCAATACCACATCTGTTCTCCTTTCTAGCGATGTGGGCACGAGTAATTTGGCGGGATAGGAGAGGATGAGTTCGAAGTAGGCGAAGAAGGGAGGGTAATCGAGGGTCCAAGGGGATTTGGCGTCGGAGTACCAATGGGTGATGGGGAGGGAATGGGTGAGGGCGAGCCAGTTGAGGTGGACGGCGAAGTCTGTGCTGTGGTATGATGGGATTAGGAGGAGCTTTAGGGTTAGGGATGTGAGGGAGAACCAGAGGAAGGTGGAGAGTGGTGGTGGTGGAGGCATTGGTTGCCGGAGCTAGGGTTCCGGTGGCCGGAGATTGGTGGAGGTGAGTGTGGGAGTCTGGGGTTTGATATGGTAAAGTGAAAAAAACCATAGGAAAACAAGAACAAGGTAGCTGTGAAGTTGTACATGTAATCTGCAATCGTCAATTGTCCATGTGATCTAGTGCCCCAGTTGGAAAAAAATCGAAAATGTGACTCCACCCAATATTCGACAATTCTATTAATTTATGTGTATCGTTTATACGTTTCATTAAATTTGAGAAAGGGAGCATTTCGTATCAAATAAATTGTATGACAAGTTTCGTTTTTATTTTGAACAATGTCAGAAAAATATTAAATCGATTCAAGATTAAAATTCATAATTTAATCTAACATTAATGTATCATAATAATTTTATAGAAAACGACTTTTGATCGTAATTAGACGTCAAAACGTGTATCATCATAATTTATTTTGGACGAAAGGTATGACATTGATTTTATGGAAAACTACAATAAAATATCTAAAATAAGTTTCAATCATACTTTGATATCCAAAATGTTTGACGTCACGTTTAGCTACTCATTACAAGCTTCATTTACATTTTGTTATCTAAAAATGAATAAATGTTTCCTCGAATCAATAGGAACATGGGATTTATTCTCTAGAATGGTTGACTATAGGTGTTGCACATGGTGCAGGTGCGAGATTTATTTTAGATTCCATTGTGGGTTTCTTGATACCTGTGTGACGAGAATGTATATGCAACCCTTGTGAAGATAACGTTTGTTGACGGAGTTGGCACTGTTCTATTCTCTATGTTTGTATGGGAATGTTGGATTTTGATGTGTGAGTTGGGAAGAATACGTCAGAAATCTTGATGTGCTCCGTTGTGTGGCTTAATACTAAATAACCGTGATTTTCTTATTTCGTTCGTAAGAATTGATATCATTTCCCATCATTTTTTTTTTCTTCAATGTGAATATTGCTATCAATCTCATGTGTCACCCTAGTGAACTGAAGCTGTCGTGTTTCAGCTCTATTGCAGCCACCAGACAATCAGCACGGTGCTGCAGCTTGTTAGTGTTAGTGACGCTGGTATGAGTGACTAGAAGAGTGGAAAACAATGGGTTTTTTTAAATTGGGATCAAGATTTCATTAAAATAAAACAAATTTTATAGATGATAAGGACATAATTTTTGACCTTATAAAACAATGAACATGAACAAGAAATATCTCCTAATCCTACTTCGCAAAGTCACGAGGAATATAAAATCTATTATTAGCATTTCTAATTGAGATCATCTATAAAATCGAAGATTATACCTCATCAAGTATGTTAATCCTCTTTCCATGACTCTATGCATCTCTAGATCATTGATTTAGTTCAATTGCACTCTCTGTTGTAATGTTCCTGATCCGCACCTGGCTTTCAGGTTGATATGCTCATCATACCAGCAACTACGGGACAGATGGGTGCTCTTCCCGGGCACGTAGGCGCCATCGCTGAGCTAAAGCCAGGAGTTCTCTCGGTCCACGACGGAAATGATACATCCAAATATTTCATCAGCTGTGGCTTTGGCTTCATTCATCCAAACTCGGTGACCGATATAATAGCAGTGGATCTATTCCGGCCAGGTACAGAAGGGGATCGCTGAGTTCACTCAGAAACTGAGCTCCGCATCTACTGATTATGATAAAGCCGAAGCTCAGATCGGCGTTGATGTTTATAGTGCTCTCGATTCTGCCCCTACAGGCTAATGTTTCAGCTGCTACTGATCTTCTATCCATCTCTACAAATGTGACATATGCCTTTCGTGTATGTTCAAACTCGTTTGTTTAGCATCACAAATCGTTACCTTGAATTTCCGGCCATGGTCGCGGGAATGTTGAGGTGATTGATTTCTTTTTGATTCATTAGTTGGCTTTAGTTTTTCCCTCATGAAGGGGAACTTCAAGTATTTGACAACTTTGTGCTAACAATGTTCCATCTACATTTTTGGCAACCGATCGCATTTTTTTGTCCATGACTTTCGTGATCCAGTTGCTGCTTGATAGCTATATTATCAGTGAGTATTTGAATGCGGACGAGGACGTTTGGTACAAAGTCCTTAAACTTTTTGACCTTATGATGTGAACTGCATGTCGCTTGTAAACCGCGTACAAGTGTGATTGTCGACGGTTTCGTAGAAAAATCGATGTATTGGAAAGAAATAAAATTATTGTTTGCAACAATTTTCTTCGCTACAGTGGTTTAATTTTTAATATTTTCTTTATTGTAAATTATGAATGTCGCATCGTGTGAACAGGTCAAGATTTGGCTTCTCATACTCACGTTATAGTATAAACCTGAATTAAGTTGAACAAATACAGCATGGTTGATGGATCTGGTCCGAGTTCAAGTGTGAGGTTAAGTACTTGATAAGAATTAGATTAAACAGAAAATAACTTCAATTTTAAAGATTTTTTTGATATCAATTTTGTTATTGATTTTTTTTATTTTTGTTTTATTGGATGATGAAATAAAAATATTTGTTTTTTTATACGGATGAAACGAGGAAAAAAAATATTTTCAATCTTTGTTTTCTATTTTATCTAAATATAATATTTAATATCTTTTTTTAAAAAAATTATTGTTACTGTTATAGTTTTCAGAATTTGAAAACAATACTAAGTAGCCTTTAAACTTAGATCTACCCAATCATTTTTATGACTCAGAAAATGAAATACTATCGGGTTTGTTTAATGAAAAGATAAAGCTTCAATATCGTCCAATCCACGTTTTGTCCCCATTATGAACCTTCCTCGAATAATATCTCCATACCGACATCAACGCTCCTCCGCTACTCACCGTAACCATAACTTCAGGCAGTTTCAATATTTTTCATCACGGGAAAGTGTCTGTGTTCCGGATAGAAGACAATAAACGGTTATAAATATTTTTTTATCATACATTTGTTTGAATAATTTATTTATATTTTAATTTGATTTTTTTTGATAAAAAAATGTCTGCACCAGTTTGTTATTTTTTACTTCTCGCACAAACAATTTATCCTTTTCATTATAATGCGATATTATAGGGCTGCAATTGTTTTAACCTAAAAGCTATGCCTTGTTCACAAAGTTTTAAAAAATAAATTGAAAAACTCCTTTTTAACTGTTATTTAATTACTTCAAATTCTTAAAATTATGTTGTTGTGAGTGGGGCGGCAGAACTAATCAAATACAATCTCATTTTTTCTTTTTGTTTTTTTAAATTATAATAGTTTAATTTGATACAATAATTTATGTGTGTGTTGAGTTAATAAAAAAAAATAATTTTGTTGTAAGATAAAAGAGTGAGGAAAAGAAAAATAATAATAATGGATGAGTTGATGTGATATAAAATAAAGATATTTTATATAAAAAATTATTAAATATGAAAATATTATAATTTGAATCGACATCTCAAAAATAAATTGTTGTAATTTGAATAAAAAATATATATATTATAATTGAATCATCAATAATGACACTTAGACACTGTCAAACCTGTTTATGTCGACAAATTTATATTAAAAAAAACAACAACACCATATTCTCGTCCGATAAAATGTGTTGAAGTTCACCTTTACACGTACACAATGTTACAGTTTTTAAAAAGACTGAGGGATTACGAAGTGTGGATAACGTCGGTGAGGTAAGGTCCCAATTGTCTACTGGCCATAAGTCGCGATCAGATTCACAAGCTAAATTAATGCTCCCCACCACTTCCGCATATCCCATATGCCAACAACCCAAAAATATCGCGCATCCAACCTTTCCATAATTCTTTTTTTCCCCTCAACTTTTCCCCATTTCTACTCAAGAAATAAAAAAAAGGAAAAGGAATAAAACAAAAGCAAAGCGAATCCTCCTTTAATTATTTTGTTTTAGATATGCTTTTGACTGATCATACAATGATCACTACTCGATCTGTTCAACAATTTTGGAATATCTAGATGATAAAAGAAGTTTTTGTTTTTTTCTAAACCTTCCAATTGTGAAAATCATAATTGATCTAAATTAATCTCAAATCAAACAGATAAGATGCATATAGGATTATAACTTCATTCGTAAAATTTACGATCTTAAATAAAATGAAATAAATTTTATTAATATCTGTTATCTTTATTCATCTTGATTTAAATTCAAATTCGGGATCTGTTGAAATGAATCAAACTTATAACCAGTTGAAATTTGAGCAGACAATACAAAAACAAACTTTCCATCGATATTTTGACATCCCACACAAATCCAACGGTTCAGAAAAACCCAAGCCAAATATCAAGCCCTCAATAAACCAGTAATTCAGAGTTTCGAATAGCCCAGATCACTCCTTTTACGCGTCACACCCACGCCTGACTTTTTTTTTTTTTTTTTTTAAATATCGTTTCCAGCACTATAAATAAAGCCCCTGTGTCATCACATTTCCTCACATTACACATCACACATTACACATAGTCGTGAATTTAATTATTCAAACCTAACAAATGGCCGAGGAGGAGCCCAAGCACCACCACAGCCTCTTCCACCACCACAAGGAGGAGGAGGAGGAGAACCAAGGCTCCGTCGACTACGAGAAGGAGGAGAAGCACCACAAGCACCTCGAACACCTCGCCGAGGGCGCTGCTGCCGCTGCCGGTGTCTATGCTTTGGTATATCTCTATTTGATGACTATATAGTATATCTGGATTGCTAGTGAATTGTGATCATTTTTGCAAACGTTGTCGAAAATCAGATATGAAAAGTACAATTAATCTGGCAACAACTTTTATAGAGTGATCAAATTTATGTGTCACTCGTTACATGCTAATCAGCTATTAACGTTTTAAAACGACATATAATCCTGTCAAGTACTTAATAATACGGCTAATCATAACATTTATGATAGGTAGGTAAGTACTTAATCTTTATTTTTCTTTGATCATACGGCGACGATGATACTAGTGATCGATATCGAAATGTTTATGGTTGCAGCACGAGAAGCACAAGGAGAAGAAGGACCCGGAGCATGCCCACAGGCACAAGATAGAGGAGGAGGTTCTGGCCACGGCCGCAGTGGCTGCCGGCGGATTGGCCTTCCATGAGAAGCATGAGAGGAAGGAAGACAAGGAGGAGAAGGACAAGGCTGAGGGAAAGCATCATCATCACCTCTTCTAAAAAATATAATTGATGAAATTATATTTATCATCAAATTTGATCGTAGATTTGAATTGGCGTGTTGTTATCTTTCTTTTTATGAAAGCATGGAGTGTGTGATTAAGTTTGTGAGTGAGATTGTGTTTCGGTGTTTCGTCGTGTAATTTGGTTTCTGATCATGATGTGTTTTGGTTTATCGTTTTAATCAATAAAATGGTACTACTACTTGTGAGTTGCTTCACTCTTTTCTTACTTTCTTCGTGTCATTTGACACGGCGACAATTTGATTTTTCATATTATCGGTTTAAGTAAATACGTCGATGTGGACGGCCACAACCTTGACGTATGTGATAAGACATGTATACAGAAGATAAAAAGTTTGACAGTGACAACGTTGGAAAGTAAAAATATGCTCATGGGTTTGGTCTCAAACTGCACCAACACCCAATAAACTAGGGTAAATATCAAATCCATCATAAATTTTTGGAAAAAAAGTTCAAAATAAAAATCTCAAAAATTAATTTTTAAAAAGTTTTATCGTTTGAATAAATATTATAGATGGAATGGTTAAACTGATTTTTTTTAAATTTTCATTTTCTAAATTCGTTAGTAGGTTGCAGTTGTATCAATTATAATCTCTTTATTTTTTAAAAATCAAATGGGGTATTTAAAATTACGCGTAATAATTTGATGGGTATAATTTATAGCATTGCTTTTTTCCCTGACGAAGCTCCATCTCTCTCTCACACATAAACGTTCCCCACTCTGTCATCACTGATCATGATCTCACATCGATCAGTACAGATGAAAATTGACTAGGACGAGATGTCAAATGTCAATCATCTATGTTTTCCGGTAAAATAAAAACTAATGCTCCTGTAAAATAAAATTAAAGTTTTTAAATTTTTTAATTATATAATATTTTTTAAAAATAAAAACTTTATAAATAATTTGAGACGAATCAAAATAGTAAAATAATGTAATTATTTTTAGAATCAATGTAATAATAAAAACTTTTCCGCTTAGAAATGCTTCGTTATTGGGACTTCTTCGAATTGGTATAGATGTTGTCGATCGCTAATCACATCCTGAATCAGAGTATCTAAAATTATTTAAAGAAACTATATAATTTTTTAGTGGCAAGTGGTTGTACCTTTGTTATAGAAAAAAAATCAGATTTTATTGGAACAGCTCCGTGATTGCTACTGCAGTGTTAGAAGGACTGTTTCACCAATAAAGTGAGTTTCTGACTTTTTGTGATGTGAAGTTATTTAGATTTCGAATTTTTGGACTAATTCTCATATACAATGGTCCCTCTAAACGAGATAAACTTTTGGTCTACAGAAGAACATAAAAACGAACGAAAAAATGCCTTGTCGATCAGAGTGGCGGAGAGGTTATCTCAAACAGGATCTCGTTTTTTTGTTAAAGGTTTGTGTATTATAAATCCAACTTGGCTCGAATCTAAATTCACACCGAAAACCTCATAATTGTACTTTCTCCGTCCTACAATAGATGTATCATTTTGACATGACGTATATATCAATGTAAAAATTGATACGTATATAACGACGATCGACGTAATTTTTTGTAAATTCATTATGAAATATCAATGATTTATGTAAATTACGTATTTCAACCTAATATATTATATTTATTGTGGAACGGAGGGAGTTGATATCGAATCTGCAAAGAAACTATTGGGCCCATTAGCCCATGAAACCAGAAGCCCAACACCAATTCATTTCTGCTCGCTTGACATCGACACATCAATCAAAACTCTCGCCTGCGATCTAGGGTTTCTGCATCGCCGCCGCCGCCGTCGAGTTCCTCACCACTAGCAGCTTCATCGGAAATGGTACTCTTTTGATTTCCATCGCTTTGACATTTTTCTCGATTCGGAAGTTTATTGTTTCGCGAATCTCATTGATGTAGGGAATCGGAGTGTTTAGTAGCATGCGATTGAGGCAAGTGATGTGTGTGTGAGAGATGAGGATTTGGAGTTGGTGATTTGGGAGTTGTTTTGATTGTTCTTGGGCAACAGAGCGAATTGAATATAGTGGTGTTGTGTGATGTTTTGATGAGATCTGGACATTTTTTTATCAGTGAAGTTATGATTGGCTTGAATGGTGAAAGTATATACATGGATTACATGGTTGGGTTTAGGGAAATCTTTGATGATAGGGTTGAGAATAGTTTATCCACATCAGTTAGGGGGGAATATTTCAAGTGCATATATTGTTCTTGAGCAACTCCACCCTTTGCCAATTGGCTTTCAGTTGGAACCCAGAGGTTTAATAGTTAGAAGCAGAAATCGACTCGGTAAAATTTTAATTATTCGAAAGGATGTATGGGGTTGAATTTTGGTGGGTTTTCTAGTGCTCGAAAAGATTTTTTCTGTTGTGGTTATCTATTCCCCTCACACGATGAGTGACATTCGATACTGTTACCTTCCTGACCAGATGGTTTGATTTAGAGGAAAGTGTGTACAAGTTCAACACTTGATAAAAAAAAATGCTTCAGACATACACGACGAACTTCTTCCCTTGTTTTAACGAACTATTTGGCGTGCTATTTTTCGGTATTTTGAATGCTATCGTATAGTTCTATACCTGTATTCATCTCTTGTTATCATCTGTTTGAAGTTCTTTCCTTTGATATGTAGTCTAGATCTGCGCTTATGAAAGGATCACTTTGAAAAGAATCTTTCTGTCTTTTCTTTGTTCAGGCCAAGAGAACAAAGAAGGTTGGAATCGTTGGCAAGTACGGTAGGTTTTGATGCTTTTAACTCTCCTAATTAGTCAGTAGTCATTCAGTTTAACTGTTTTTGTACAGTGTTACATTTTCTTATGGACCTCATTCTAGGGTGCATCGAAAAAGTTTGGTTAGTGATGATGGTGTTTATGTGTCATGTTCAATCAAATAAGCAAAGTTCAGGGTCTTAACGTATTGTAGATGATATAAACTATGTCTGATGGAGCCATATGTAGTCGATGGTTGGTTGGGGGCTCTAGTTTAGCTAGCTCTTTTATCACTGCGATCTGATTGTTTTGTCGAAAGACAGCATCAGTCTTGCAAATTTACATGCGTAAGATGCAATGTGCTTGGTGGTTCACAATCCCTAGGAGTCCATGTTGGCATCACACTGCTTTCTCTCATGGATTCTCATTTGAAGTTCATTTCCGAGTGAAGACTAAATTGATCATCAATTTGTTGCAATTCAGGTACCCGTTATGGCGCTAGTCTGCGCAAGCAGATTAAGAAGATGGAGGTTAGCCAGCACAGCAAGTACTTCTGTGAATTCTGTGGGAAGGTGCTTATCTTCTTTTGATTTTTTGCACCACCGTCTTGCTTACATTAGGATTCTGTTGTGAATCATACGAGTTGCTTTGTTGTCATTGCAGTACTCCGTGAAGAGGAAGGCGGTAGGTATTTGGGGATGCAAGGACTGCGGAAAGGTCAAGGCAGGCGGTGCTTACACATTGAAGTAATATATCCCTTTCGTTCCTTCCATGATCATTTGTTATACCGTCAATCAGATTTGCGACTTAGCTTTATTAACCCTGTTCTTTTGCTTTCTTCTTTCGCAGTACTGCCAGTGCGGTGACTGTTAGGAGCACCATCAGAAGGCTGAGAGAGCAAACTGAGAATTGAAGAGCTTTTAGGGAAGATATTGAAAACACTGGCAGAGTTTTCTTTTATCTAGTACCGAGAGACAGACAAAATCTGTGTTTTATATTCGCACTGTTCACTCTTGAACAAGTCTGAGAATTGTATCTCACCTGAGATTAGCAGGATATGTATTTGATCGTGTCGTAGCTCTCTTTTTGGCTCTAGTAAGCTGCGGTGTTTTATCTAAGTATTATGATATGGGTTTCTGCAGTTTTTTTTTTTATCCCTGTGCTGCATTGGACCATACTGCATATAACTCATACAAGGGAATAGCAGGAAATCTGAAGCGTTCAATTTACATCTCCAGCAAGAAAGATAAACGAAGCAGATCCATGAAAAGAGATATGAAACAGATCGGGGACTAGTCAACAGAACACTCAGTAATGGAAAACTACTGGTTTATTCAACTGATGTAATGGCCGCACGGTAAATCCATCAACGACAGCCAGTCAGAACAAGTAATTCTTCGTGATCATCAGCACAGAGGTGACAAATGAGGAGAAGAGACCGAGGTAAGGTCCTATCCTCGGCACCATATCAAACCAATGCCTTACTGTTCTCAACATTCGAGAGTCCTAAGAAAACAAGGACCTGGTTTTGTTGCGCTCCAACCGAGCCTCCCTCTGCAAAATCAAACGCAAACATATCATACAAAGAACTTAAGCTGCAAATCCAAAGTAACATCTTATGAAGTAAATTCAGGTGAAAGGATAATGTGAATAATAACCCAATAATTTATGCTATGTAAATAACTAAATCATGTTCCTTCGTCAGTTCACAACTAAATTATACACAAATAACAAAGGGAAGATTCATTGTGAAAGGTAGTCAGCTTCAATGCAATCTTCCAATCAGTTCTTGATGGTTCGTCCGGCAAGTGTCCAAGCTACACTATACAGTATGATAACAACACGGCACCAGAAAAGCGAGGATTATCTAGCTGATACCTCTTTTTTCTTGCACTCTTTGTATAGGTCAAACTGTTCTTGACACTTGCTCTTGTCCGTGTTATGCTGTTCAAGACCTACATTGCACATGAATATCACAACCAAGAAATCCAGTGGAAGATTGTACATGCATGATAAATCACAATGCACATACATTTGGAGTGTATACATTAGAAATGTAAGACGACTGCTGTAGCATAGTGTAAGGAAGAAGGCATGCGAGTTTTGGTCAAGAGGAGAATCAGAGATTTTGTGTCTCAGCGGGATTAAGAACCTCTCTGCTTCATGCTGTTAAATATTAGTATGTGAATCTGTTCTTGGTCAGAATCCATAAGCATTGCAAGATTCCTAGACATATTAGTGTTCCATATGCTAAAACATTAGTTAATTAGCAGAATGGTGAAACTATAAATCCCTGTAAGGGGAAAATAAAAGTATGATCCTCCATGTAGTGAATAACTAGTTTGTGCACCAATGCTAGTTTGAGCACCAATGCAATTTTGCACGGAACAAATATAAATAAATTTGACCACTATCAGAGATGATATAAACTAAAAACAAACCTAGAATTTAATAGGGTTTAAAAACTTTGTTGAAAGTTATGTATTTTATAAGACATGTTATGATTTTTTTTCAGCTATATATGATATTTATTTTATTCCGGAAAATAAATCCCATGGGTGATTCACCATATAAAAATAAATAGTTAAATTTAAAATATCCGACAAAACTATAAGCATCACACTTTCACTTAGTATATAAAATACAGTATAGATACCACCAAGTACAAACTTAGCATATCATGGTTACATATTCAATTCTCGTCTACGATATAAGGTCGTGTTCATCCTCCTCTCGGAACCGCAGCCTTCGACGCATAGCAAGTTCAGTCGAGTTTTAACTATATTATCAAAAGAAACACGCTAGATTTGTTCCACGACGACAAAAAGAGTTCATGCCATTCCAATTCTGTCTCAAACAATCATCAATATAGCAAAACTACCACACAAAATCGTTTTAACATCGCGTGATCAAACAATTTAGAAATTCTAGAACGAATCAATTCATTAAAAAAAATTCATCTGTGCAAGATCAATCACGCAATTAGGGTTTCAAATTAACACCACAAAGGGGAAAAAGCATAGAATTTTTTCGGCGCATACATACATTTGAGAGAAGCAGTGTATTGAGGATAGCACGACGAATCCGAGAACTTTGTTGTCACTTGGTATCCCGCCGCCGGGGACGCAGCCGACACCTTCGACGCCATGGTTTCGGTGCTTCCTTGCTATGTTTCTTCGACGCCTGCCTACAATTTTATGTTCTTCCGAACATGTGTACAAAATCCTCTTACAATCAACGTATCAAAATATAGGGCAGTCCAACCAGCTTATGGTAGGGTGAGACTCGCGGTCCACTTTCATAATTTGAATGGCAGAAGAGTCAAATTACAAAAAATTAATATATTTTTTTCGTTTTATTATTTTAATATAAAAATTATCAAATTAATTTTATTCGATTAAATATATTTATTAATTTTTTTAAATTGTTATAATAAATTATACTACCATCAAGTGAGGAAAAAAAAAAAAAAAATTCCTCCAAGGATCGCATTAAAATACCAAAGGTTGCCAAGCATCTCTCCTGAATGGTTATTTATGATTTCAGTGACGGTAGGTCTCTCTTTCAATGTGATCGCCATGATAAAATGATTGCTTATTTCGGAAATAATCCCTCTTAAAAGCTCAAGTCAAACCGTCACGATTAAATTCAGATAGGTAATATTTTTCAACAAATCCCTCTAGCCAGCATAATACTTTACATGCAGTGTGTCATCAGAAATTCTGTTGTTTGAACTTCACAGCATATAAGCCATCGATCCTCATATAAACCAACTAACTTCAGGGGTACACTCAAGAGCCTTGCATATCTAATATTTCCAAACCCCCTTCTCAAGAGCATTGCATATCAAAAGGCATTATTCATCGAACGGATAACAAAAGGTCAACAAAGCGCTAAAATCATAAAATACCAACACACATGAGCTTTTCTAAAAACTTCGTTCACAAAGCAGAGACATCGGCATTATCAGTTCACCTAAGGAGCAGCTTATCAAACAGGTCCAAACTCGGAGAAATCTTTGCACAATCGCGAGTCAATAACTTAAAGGCTTCACAGTAATTCTTCTAGCGGCAGCAACTCCCCAAGTCACCTCTGTCCGTAGAAACAACTCAATAGTATGATCCTGACGCTCCACTTCCCATGTAGCTGCCACTGCTCCCCAAGCCGCGGCTCGAATAAAGCGTCGAGTAAGAGCTCCCGCCAACCTGATATATGATTATAAAGTTAACCTGCTTGTAACTATAAGCCAGTATCTTTGATTCATTCTATGAACATAACACTTAATGATCATGAAAACCTACATCAGATCCACGAGAGCCATAATCTCCACCAAAATGAGAAGAATACACACTACCATCACTGCCGCCATACGAACTACTACCTGCATGGATAACAAAGCAAAGCACTCAGCATATGTTTCTAGATGTGGCAAATTGACTTTGATCACGAGCATTTACCTCCAGCAGCATAACTCATCCCTTGACGACTGCTGTAGATGCTATGTGAATCATGGTTCGAACCTGAACTTCTGCTGCTATAACCAATGCTAGATCTACCAAACCTGTCAGCAAGAAACACGTTAATATATCCATTGAGCGATGGCAATTAGTGAAATTTCAACACCACAAATTACTTTGACGCCAAAGGTAGTAGCCACACCTGTCCCCATATGCATCTCCATACTGAGAAGTCCGTCCAGCAATTTCATAGTCCATACGTGCCCTTGAATGCCGTGGAGCTGGATCAGCATAACGTGGAACGCCTTCGTCCTTTAGATGAGATGACTGGGTCAGGAAAAGTCAAGCAGTAGAACTCAATCGGATAAAAGAAGAAGAATATTTATATTCTATATAAATAACTTGACTGCAGGCTCGAAGTGCAGGAGTGATTAGTGAACAATATTCAAATGAAAAATTAAGGAGTTGCAGAACTAACCACTGCACTATAAGGGCGCTTGGAGCCAGTAAGGGATTCGTAATCACGTGGACGCCCTTCATGGTAAACTGGAGGTGGTCTCTCATACCTTGGTTCATAGCCATCATCTGGATACGGCCTCCTAGATGGAGGACGTGGGGCATTGCTTCTGTGTACCTCAGGGTACGCAGGTGCTCGGACAGAGTAGTCATCTCTATAGGATGGGCGTCTTTCAACAGCTCCCCTGGTACTATAGCTAGCAGGAACTCTACTCCGAATCGGAGGCTCTTGTCTTCTTAAATAGTCCCTTTTCGAGTTACTCTTTGGATACACAGGAACTATAAAGAACAGCAGTGAGTTGAAGTACCATAACAAAATCAGTAAACTAAGACAAATAAAGAGTTGAATTGTACCAGGCACTCTTCTCTCATGTGATCTTGCGGGAGGTGGCAAGGGCCTTGCTCTTGTAGGCATATCCATGGGAAGGCGCCTGTTCTTTGACCCAACAGGGACAGGCCTCCTCAAACCACGATCAGCAGCTGGACGAGTACGACTTTCAACCACCCTTCTGCTACGACTTGGAAGGGCACGTGGAAGGGGCCTATTCCAGGGAGCTCTAGATGTTCGACCAGCAGGACGGCCGCTCCGATGGTCTGCACGAACAGGGCGTCTACCCTTGGTTCTCTGTCGAGGCCGGGACAATCTTGCTCTTACTTTGACCTGAAAAACAATCAGACGGTCAGCTAACCCTCTAGCATAATGTAGGCTAATGTGACAACAGCATATAAATCTAACAAACCTTAGCATCGCCTTCAACCAGCTCTGCATTGTTGATACTTTTTGCGCAAGTCACAGCAGCTTCATGAGTGTCAAATGTGACAAAACCAAAATCATTTCTTCTAGCGGAAGGCATATTTCGAGCAAGTTCTATCATTTCAATCCGCCCATATCCCTTGAGTACGGAACGAACACGGTCTTCATCCCACGTGGCAGGAATCCCATCCACGAATATAGTCTTGACCTAGAGTATACAAGGGCGATGGAAAAGACAAAGCAGATGTATTATTGCCATCATGTGAAGTACACTGGATGGATAGTTTTAAAAAAAAAAAAAGAATACGCAAGAAAAATACTACTATATTAATGAAATCAAGACATGATAACAGGAGTTAAAGAATGCCTGGAATGAAAAGAAAGCACATACTTTGAGCCAACAACTAGCGATGGACACATGAAAAATAAAGTAAATCCGAGAGTAGGGTACATTAGTAACAGGCTTCAGTTCACAACTCGACTCATACACAACATTGATGAAATTTAGCAAATTATATGATGTCCAATAAGATGTGGCCGTTTTAACTTTTAAGCAGATAAACTAACACATTCAATGGTATAAGCCACCACCACCTAGATCACACTGGAGAACCATCAATCAAGAAATTACCTGGGACATTACTTCATCACCAGGGTCAATGAAAGAATCTGCAAAGGAAACCTTTGCTGGTCTATCAACTCCAAACACGACATCCCTCTTCTGAAGACGTTTAAAGGCATCCATGGCTTCTGTACGAGAAGAGAATTCCAAAAAGGAAAATCCCCTATTTGTCCCCTCATTGTTACTATCTTCAACCAATGTGAGATCCTCAATATTTTCAATCCCATAGAGTTTCAGCTTCTTTGCCAACTGGAACAACAAATTAATATAAGCTAATGAGAAAAACTGCAAGCTCCATACAGCGGCCAGCAAGAAAGGTTAAGAGTTCTGGCAGACAAATCGATGCTGCAATCAACTTACAGCTTCTGTAGTCCATGTCTTGCAAATGTTACCCAAAAATAGGGTATCACTGTCTTGACTGGGAGTAACACCACATGTTTTCCCATTTACCTGGAATTGATGTTGTCAGCATTAGCAATTCAAGCGTAACCAATCTTTGCAGCTGTTGAGACAATGACAAGATCATAGGAATACCGCTGGATTTTTAAGCTCTGACACAGCACGCTTTGCTTGTTCGATTGTAGCAAAGCGCAAGAATGCAAATCCTTTGTTCTTCTTTGTTTGGGGGTTCCTCATTAGTCTCACTTCCACAATTTCGCCTACTTTGTTGAAGACTCCCCTAAGATCCTCCTCAGTTGCATCCTTGTCCAACCCACCCACAAACACCTCGTACTCCTTCCTCTTGCGCCTCTCCTTGACAACTTCATGGTGCTCTTCTTCCTCTACTGCATCCACCAATTGTGCATGCTCTGGCTCCTCAACACCAGGATCATCCTGTTCCTCGCCCTCCTGTTCCTCTAGTGCATTAGCCATATCCTCCTCAACCCCCTCAGCTTCATCCCCTTCTTCATCTTCAACCACATCCCCTTCCTCCAATTCTTCAAGCTCTTCATCCTCCTCCACTTCGATATATTCCTCCTCGCCTTCTTTCTCATCATAATACTCACCACCATATTCTTCAGGTTCATATTCTGGTTCATATTCAGGTTCATTATCCTCGAGGTCCAACCGCTCACCATTTTCGTATTCATCTACAGTTTCTTTAACCTCGTTATCTTCTGCTTCACGAAAATAGAGGGCAGTTATTTGATGGCCATGCGTCATTGTGCTGATAGGTACATAATGCTCCGGATCCATTATATGACCCTTTAGCTTTGCAGCTTGAGATGGATAATAATCCATGTTATAAAATCAATAAGCAAAATGTACCAAAGCAGCAAGTGTTTTGCTAATCTTCTAATTTCACATTACTCAAGGATAGATCATCGTTGTCATTATAACTAACTCCATTTCAGAAAAAAGTTCTTGTCTCGATGACTTATCCTGCTGTTCGTACCAAGCCATAGGCAGGTTGAACCATGCCACATTACTGAATCCTCATAATAAAAATTTAGAACCAAAAAGGAGACCCACATAATCAAAATAACTAATTGCCGTTAAACTTATCTCGGACGCTTCAACAAGCCGATTGTGAAGGTGCTTAAATACTCATATTAGGACCATGAAATTGTTTACCAACTACTACTGCAAAGGTGCTTCCATACTCAAATTAGGGTATTCATGGTCGAAGCTCATAATACTATGTCAGCAAAGCCCAAAATAGCCTCATTCAAATCAGGATACTAATTGATCATCATGAAATGGGTTTCACAAAGAAAGATTCCTGCATTTTATGTTACAACTAATATTCCATGTGCAGAACTCTCCAACTCAGAAAAGGTTTTGTAATGATATCAAAATACCAGATTCATGCTAAATTGTGTCCAACTCATTGGTCCAAAGCAATCAGATGTCTGGTCTGAAATTTCTTATCACAGTAACCTAATAAAACAGCCGATATTGGTTATACCTAATAACCATTTGCCACAACAGCAGTGTCAAAATCGGGATTCACACATCCACCAGAATTAGGTCCATGATATCTATAACGAGACAACAAACAGCACCACAGCCAACTTCTCGACACTCACATTTAGCAATGCAGAGGATGCTCTCAACCATGTAAAGTAGGTGGCTTGCACAACAGCCAATGTTTCAGTGCGTATGAATCAACGCTCAGCCACTTCAAAAAATTAGAATCATGTTGAACAATCAATCTTTTAAAATAAAACATCGTAGCTTTACTAATGTAACTACGAAGGTAATCAGGATCAATATTCCACGTGGAAAAAAAAACCGAATTCAGAAATCGTAGAATCAGAATTCAGAACAATTCTCGTGGAATCCAATCCAAGAATCAGATTGAATATCATACGAATCAAATCGTAGAATCACCCATTATCCATCAAATCAGAGCACCAACATTCCAACTTTCTCAACCGCGATGATGTGAACACCGACTCCGCTCCTCCCACCATCCAATCCCTTACTCTCCAATCACTTCATCCACAACATCATCATCCTTCACCTCAAATAATCCCCAAATCCAAAACCCTAATCTCAAACCCCCCACAATCAAATCAAACAATCCACACTCCTCAACAATCCCAACGACTCAAAGAATCAGAACACCGCGAAAAACCGACAATACAACAAAAGCAACAAATACACTCAATAAATTTAATACAACAACACAAATCAAACCTCACCTTTCACATCAACCGCACCATTCACCTCCTCCACCATCGTTTCCTCATCAAGCTTCTCCTTTCCCACCTCCTTCACCGCCTCTGCCGGTGGATCAAGCGGCGCCGATTTGGGGGCAGTCTTGGTGGCGGCTCTGAGGGTTCTTCGAGGACCCGTCGCCGGCTTCTTTGGCCGAGGAGGCATTGATCGAGATCGGAGATTGATTGAGAGAGAGAACTTGATTTGGGGATTGTGGGGAGCACGGAAACCCTAGAATGATATGCTGAGAATCTCAGGAGAGAGAGTCGAATATATCCAGGCTAGGGAGATGATGACGAGTAGGGATTTATGTGCGATGATAAATACGGAGATGTGATATGATTGATCTGGGGATTTAAGGTTTTAGTTTCAGATTGAGAGAATTTTGGAGGATGTATTAATGATTTATTTTTTCTTATTTTCTATGATATTTTCGTTTTAAAATTATTATAATATTTTGATCTGATATACATGTTGATGTAATGATGATTAAATATAATTTTTTTATAAATTTATTATGAAATATCAATGATTGTATAACTTACATACTTCAACCTAATACATGTTGCGGGACGACAATAAGATATGATTTAATATAAAAACGAGATTTATATTCATACATATAGAATAATAATACAAAATACGTAGGTGTTGTAAGATTAATGGGACATAGATAATATTATTTAAAACGTAATTTGAAGTGTTTTATTTTTCGTCTTAAAGACATAAGAAAATTATGACATTGATCCAGAATTGTAGTATATAACTTAAATTATTAATAGTGTTATACGAAAATCTTACACAAAACGATGTTTGATCGTCTAATGTTCATAGCATTAATGACTTTATTGCTAACATAGGTTAAGTTTACAATTTGAATGAGACGGAGGGAGTAACAATTTAATTTAGAGATTTGTCAGATAAATTTTAACTTACGTTATGAGACGATTAAAAATCAATTTTAGTAAAATCATCGTATTTAAATTATATATTTCAATCCTGTGATAGTGACATAATTTTCTTATGTCGTCAATACATATAAAAAAAACTCCTCAAAATATATATTAAATAATAAAAAAACAAACAATTGTTTTTTTATTGGGAGGGAATATTTTTTTGTCCAATAAAAATACGTACAATAAAAAGAATAAAAATTCAAGGAAAATATTATTGATATGAGAAAGTTTTTATCCGTTGATGA
The DNA here is from genome assembly GCA_001925005.1 of Drosera capensis. NCBI lineage: Eukaryota > Viridiplantae > Streptophyta > Magnoliopsida > Caryophyllales > Droseraceae > Drosera > Drosera capensis. The sequence goes on from LIEC01011363.1 coordinate 63,005, forward strand.
TAATTATCAATGTATTTTATCTAGAGAAAATTATCGGGTGAATTTTTAAACTTATTTATTAATTAATAATACTTTTATCAATCAATCAATATCATAATTTTTATTTTAATTTTGCATCATTTGATTTAGAAAATAAAATATCTTATCAAACAATTACACTAATAAAAATAAAAAATATAATAAAATTATAATCTAAGTTTTGGACGACTCATATCGTGATCGCGTCGCCGGAGTCGACAATGCTCCCATAAGTCATCAGATTCCTTTCCTCGGACCATCGGAGCCGACAGTGCACCCAAAAAATCCTGTCTCGATGAGCCGACAGTACACCCAGGAATCAAGCCTTTACGAGGTGCCGTTGCATCTAGAAAACAAGCCCCTATAGTTCACTCCAAACGGTTCAGTCTTCTCGACTCCACACTTCACCCACACAAATACAAACTCTAAAAATCCTCCAAAAATCCCCAAATCAACTTTCCGCGCACGCTCTAATTCCGACAATCAAAACCCTAATCGAGATGATGTCGTCGAAGTTGCTTCTGTTGACGATAATCGACGCTATCCAGTTCGACTCTGCCGTCGTCGGCTGAGAGAATCAAGTTTGTTCACGTGATCCGAAGATCTAAGAGTTCATTACAGAATCTGCTCTCGTTCCCGGTAGTACAGCGAGATTAGAATTGATGGTTTGTACGACGACGATGGCGGCGGTGCTGGTGAATGGGACAGAGGTGGACGATTTGGCAGTTGTTTGAATAGATTGAAAATAATTAAAAGTTTTGAAAACTATATATAAATAGAAAGATTTGATTATATGAAATAAAAATTATGTAATATTTATAAAGATTAATTGATGAAATGGATATAATCAAATGATAAATAAGACGTAAAAAAATGATAAATGAATTATCACTTAGTCATAATTTATCATTTAGTTTTATGTCATTGTGTTATTTATCAAAGGATATCTTCTAAAAAAATCAAATCAAAACCAAACAATAATTGTCCAAAATGAGAGAATTTCTTTTCAAACTGTTCTTCTCCGACGGAACAAACAGTGCATATCTGTCTTAATATTTATTTCACGACTAACCTCTCGAAACACACAATGCACCGTTATCCTCAAACAGTACACCCTTGAAAAATGGGTACAATATATCTCAACTCATCGTCGTTGCTATCATTGTCTTCCACGGACCGGAGTTAACAATACATACATCGTTCAAGTCAGGCCTCCGTTGTTAAACATTGCACTTGCGCACAATAAAAATAAAAATAGTGAACTCTATCAATTACATGTGAGGCCTCCATTGATAAACAGTGCACTCTACTCGAATAATGCACTTGCGACGACGACGGAGTTCGTCGACTCGTGTTCCTATTTCGTCTCCTTGAACTCATCCTCTTTCTCGCCTTCGTCTAATGGCTCAGCCTCCGCCTCCTCTTCGTCGTCCAAATCTCCGCTTTAAATATATAATGATTGAGGGGAATGGTTAGTGATTTAGGGTTTAGGGGTGAGATTTTGTGATGACGGGTGATATTTAGCGGTGGCGGACGGTGAGATTTTGACAATCAAATCTGCAATGAGAAGACAAATCAAAAGATATCAAATGTGTTAGGGAGATGATTAAATGAGATTGATTGTGATTTCTTTTTTAAAAAAAATCAATTGATAATTAAAATCTTATGAGTGATCTTTTGGCATATAAGTTTAAAAAAATGAACTTTTTATAGAAAACACAAAAATGATATATTGATAATTCTCATTTTTATCTACTACCTCTCTGTCCAATAATAAATACAACAAATTGACCAAACACGAGATTTTATGTGTGTATTAAATTTTTATGTAATAACACGTTTACTGTAACACTTATGAAAGAAGATAATGTGGGTAGGGTAATTGAGTTGATTGATTTTATATTTTTTTAGATAATATTTTTCTAAATAAGATAATGTGATATTTATTATGGGACATCCAAAAAGATAAATATTGTACTTATTATAAGACAGAGGGAGTATGATATTGAGTAACTAATATTTCATAGCTTGTGACGCGAATCAAAATTTATCACCCACTCCGTATCAGATTATTATTTCTCTGATTGAGTATACAAGTGCACTTCTATAATAATTTAAAAAAGACGCATCGTTGGTGTTGTAAAAGATAGTATAATGGTTACTGTAAATTATAGGTTGAAAATTTTATATTGCGAGTCGAAAAATTTATACTGTAAGTTATTGAATGTATACAAGGAGATTTTAGTTATAAAATATACTAAAAACTTAATTATACATATTCATCAATTTATAGTATAAATTTTTCAACTTATAATATAAAATCGTCAATCTATAATATTTACAGCCGTCATTATACTGTTTTTAATAGCACGGATGATTTTTTCTTTTAAAAAAATCAATTTTGAATTACAATCTAACGAGTATAGTTTTAGACATTGTTATGACAGCAATTTAATTGAAATCCGAGCACCCACAACAGCGTCACACTGCCACACAAAGCAAACTACAAAAGCATGATGAAAATTCTATAATTGAAACGGCTTAAAATTTTAACAGCTTCATGTACACAATGGACAAAAAAACATCGATATAGAAGAGGTGAGGTTGAGACTCTCAACCAAGAACTTAAACTTAAACAGGAAACCTCAAATTGAGTTTCTTCAAACATAGTGGGTAATATTTCTTCACATCATTGTTACTTTTATAATCGAACCTTCAAAATAAGAGTTTAGAAGATAAGAAACTCAAACGGTCGAACTTATCAGTGAATAGTTCTTTGATCTTGAGAAGACAAACTCAGGTATAATGCTTCATATCAGCAGAAACCCAGAAAAGATGGATGGAAGCATATCCTAAAATAAAACTCGAACTAGCTAAAACTACCTTTGAACGAGAGACACCTTACACAGGTTCGGCGAAACACTAACTAGCTTATCAAGAATCTCAACTTAGGTTTCTCAAAGGAACACAGCGATCATCTATCAGAGTATGAAAAATCCACTATGCCGCAAATATACAAACTTGGGATGCGTTTTCTAAAGAAGAACAAGATAGAATTATTTATCCTTGGAGGACTTGATAGTCACACCTTTGTACATTTTCACCTTTTGCCTCAGGGTTTCGGCCCGAGGGCGAGCTAGTTTATTGTTGGGGTCAAAAAGTAGTACTTCTTCGAATGCCTTGAGAGCCAAGTTCAGTTCTTTCTTCTTTTCATATGCATCGCCGAGGTTGTTCCATGCTGTAACATAGCCTGGCTGAAGCCTAACAGCATTCTGGAACTGGGCGATGCCTTTGTCAACCTTCCCGTCACGCACATAGCTGACTCCAAGGGCATTGTACACCTGGTTTGTTCGTTGCAAGGGACAAATAGCATTATAACAGCAGCATATCAGAATCAACAAACAGAAACGCAGATGAGCTGAGATACTGAAAATTTTAACTAACTATCGAATACACCATCTCTGAGAACCTTAAATGTCGATATGTAGCAGAAAAGAATAGATGAGAAATTGAAAGGGGAAAAAAGGAACAAAATTGTAGGAGGTTCATTTTCATGTGTATCCGAGTTAAATCTTGTTTATTCACAGTTATTTTACAGTCAGCACCCATGTAAAATGCTCAAGGGGACTGGTTGCCACACCTGTGCAAGGTCTTGGTCATCACCATCCCATTTCTCGATCGCCTGAAGCAAGTATTTAGTTGCTACCGGGTAGATCTTTCTTCTCAACATCACTGCTCCGAGTTCAAAATACCCGGTTGCATTTGCATCACCACTTCTTACTTGCTCCTATAATCCCACAAGACTATGATGAGATGCATATCATAAGAAAATAAAATCCTCCAAGATACCAATAAAAAGAACAAGCTTGAACCGATAAAAAGTAGCGAAGTACTACCTGCAGCTCTTTAGCAGAAAGGTCAAGTTCTCTACGAACAAGCACTTGCCGGATCACGAAGAAGGTCCCAGCGCCAAGCAGAGCCAACAGCAAAAGAAGATATGATAATTGAATCCCCAACTCGAATGTCCCACCAACCTCATAAAGCTCATTTAACTTCATATCATCAATAGCATAAGCCTCATGCGCCGCAGCCAACCACATCATTGCTCCCAATGAGGAAGAAGATATCCATTTCAGTGATATTTCTGCATTACAAGCACCCTTCTCAATAGTTAATGTTTCCTGGCCAGCTGAATCTGCAATAAGCGAGAATGCAGAAAGCATATTGGAAAAGACCAAAGAAGCACGCCGCGCCCACGATAAAATCTGAGTCATGCATGAACAACATCATCCATAAACATTGGTCTAACATGACTCAATAGGTTATCTTGTATTGAAAAGCAGGATCATGTAGGAGCTACACCTACAATAGCATGAACAATAACTAAGCTCCAATATTACTTAGTAACATCCATAAACATGGGTTAAAAAATAACCAAGACAACTTAAAGAGCTTACCATTGCATTGTACTGATAAGAGAGCTCTTGTGATCATTGTCTTCCGAATTTCTACCTTCATCCACAGCAGGAGCAAAATTAGTGAACCATGCATCATTAGAAGTACTTTGACAAGATATCACAACAGTTACAAATAGTGGTCACGAGTTCAGATCCAATAACACAATTTCAGGCAAAGATGGTACAAGACGAGTAGTGTAATGTCCTTCCTTCACACCCCAAGACTCATCATTCATATTCAGGGTATCCTTATGATACAAAAAATCATCAGTGTGATTTTAACATTTCAGTGAGCACACAATTTTGCTTTTCAATACCTCATCAAATGGGCGATTAAGAGCTAAATACTCAACGAATAACTCCATCAATTCCTTTAGATTTTGATCTAAATTGCCTTTAGATGCTAGATATACATTAATGGATCTTCTATCATCGATTAGGAATTTTGGTAGAATTAGTTCCACGAGATGATATCAGAACAGATGGTCACATGAGGTTACAAGCTCGATCTCTGCCACCCTCATTTGGACTTTGTTTGACGCTTGGTATGTGGTGGACCAATGTATTTGTTATACACTTTTATTGGCCTACTGCGACTTTTGGTAGAACTGATTCCTCGACATTAAACAAGTGATTTACCTGCATAAAACGTAGAATCCAGAAAACGAATGTCGTCACAAACCTATACTCATCCGCTTTCTCTAATTACCCCTTAATGATCATGGCTCATGGCTCATCACATTGAACTAGCATAAATACTTCTCATATTCGTTCAGCCCTAAACACAAGTAAAAGCGAGGAAAGGGTCGAGGAGATCACGTTGCTTCGACATCGAACCGGAGAAGAACTCGACAAGGCTCTGATCCTCGGATGGTGGAACGAGGGAGGCAGTGACGCAGATGAAAAGAGGGGAAGAAACGACAGCGTTGTGAGGCCGGAGAACGGCGACGAGAAAGAGACCGGTGATGTGATCATCTTCCGCTGCTTTCGCAGGAAAACGCCGGACGGTCCGGTGGTCAGAGAAGGCGGCGGCGGCGGCGGCGGCGATGGGAGGGTGAGAGGGGGAGTGTGGAGTGGATGGGGTTTCAGTTTCGGAGGATCCAATCCTGGCAACTTGTGAGCTTTTTTTTCGTTTCAAATAAATTTAAAAAATTAATTTGATATTATTATTAATATAT